>WEKX01018106.1:23001-73763 GCA_013390025.1 Pitta sordida | reverse complement strand
CTCCATCCGGGTCCTGCCCGGTGCGGGCGGTGCGAGCCCCGGCGGGACGGCGCGGCTGCGGGTGAGTGCGGGGGGCAGCACCCCCTGGGGATCCCCCCGTGGGCTGGGACCCCCCCCCTTGTGCCGTGTGCTGCGGGGAAGGGACCCTCCCTGCATCCCCGCGGTGGGCTGGGACCCCTCCCCGTGCCGTGCCTTGCGGGGAAGGGCGACTCCTTTATCCGTTCCTTGGGGTAGGACCCTTCACCCTCTTGCACCCCTCCGTGGAGCCGCGTCCTTTCACGGGATCTGTTCCCCGTGTGCCGCGGGGCTTGCAGCCCTCCGGTGCCTTGTTCTGGGGGTCTCTGGCTGTGCCCTGCCCCGCGGGCAAGGGCACCTTCTCCATCCCCCCTTTGGGCTCGTCTCTCTCCCTTGCGCCTTGTCCTGGGGATGGGGCTGCTCCTCCAACACACCCCCCCTCCTTCCCCATGGGGCTGGGACCCCTCCCTGAGCCTTGTTCTGGGGAGAACGTTCCCTTCTCCATCCCCTCTTGGGGCAGGACCCCTCTCCCCGCGGCTCGTTCCGTGGGTCGGGGTCCCCCCCCTCTTCAGCAGCCCCTTCTGTGCTGCAGGGGCTCCGTGGGGCTGCAGTGTCCGCGGGGCAGTGGGGCAGCAGCCCCCGCTCTCAGGGTGGCCGGGCTGTGCTTTTGGGGGGTCCCGTAAAGGTGCCCCTCGTGGGCAGAGGCTGCACCGTGTAACCCGGGAGCGCATCCCCCGACAGGGACGGAGGGGAAGGGCTGGGGTGGCACAAAGGGACAAGGGGACGTGTCCCCACCCAGTGCCCGTCCTGCCTGGACCCCCTCGATGAGGGGCAGCTGCTGGGAGGGGGGGCGGGGGGTGGAGGGGTCTCACCCCAGGCTCTGCTCAGCGTCCCCAGGTCACCTCCGTTCCTGGGCAGCCGCTGGCTTGGAATCAGACACGTCCCTTTGCTTTCCCGAGGCCGAGACAGGACGCTGCGGGTTTCTTCAGCTTTATTTAAAAAAAAACAAAAAAAAAAAACAAACGCAAACCCAACCCCACAAACAGAAAGAGGAAAAGCTGCTTTTTTTTGAGTTAACACAGGGCTGCTGTTGCTGCCGTGCCCTCCCAGCATCCGCCTCCTTGGCGGGGGACGTGCGTCGGTCCCTGGGGACTGAAAACCGACGGGTAAAAAAAAAAAAGCACCTCCTGCGGTTTGTCTGGAGTTTTTTTTTTTAATGACTTGTTTAGTTCAGCCTGTCTCTTTGTCCGTGCCGGGGTGCACGGAGCAGGAGGCGCACGGCGGTCACCTGGGATGTGCCAGCCTGTGCGTCTGGGGCTGGTTTCCCCCCTCCCTCCTTCCCGCGCACACCTTTGGCAGGAGGTTGGGATGACATCTTGCTCTGGCACGCTCCTCGCCTTTGATCTCCGGTTTCCTGCCATGGATAACGTGTTCGGCAACACGCGAGCCCGGCTCCGCAGCTGCCGGGGAGGGCGATGCGGGTTGTCTCCTCGTCCCGCTTTTCCCCGGCTGCCTCCTGCCTACAGCTGCCGGCTTTCCTTTGTCTCCGGGTGCCGCCAGGACGGGCTCTCTTCGCAGCCCGAGGATGCTCTGAAGCAAGCAAAGCCAAGCGCGACACCCCACCACTTTTGTTTCCACTCCCATCCCTTTGTTTCCAGGCGTTTGCGGGGCTCAGCTGGTTTTAGGCGACGTTTTGTGTGCAGACAAACCGACTGCTCAGTGTCCCTTTTGTTGTTGTTGTCGTCGTTCTGGGTTATTTGGGGTGATGTAGTTTGCAGGGAACGTGTCCCAGCTGCAGGCTGTGCCAGAGGGATGCAGCAGCTTCCCAGGAACAGGGTGAATTCACCAGAAGTGTGAGTGGAACATTTTGTGGTTGTCTTCGGGTGAGCAGAGCCATAAGCCGAAATCCGGGGTCACCAGCCCTTCTCCTGGAGAACTTTGACCCTGGCAGCAGCTTTGGGGACTGTGAGCGCAGAGGAAGGTGAACAAAACCCAGGCCCAGGCTCAGCCCTGATGGCTGAAATCAGCCTTTATTTTGTTTTTTATCCTTGATAGAAACCAAAATACAAGTTCTAATATTTATTTTTTTTTTAGATTCCTATTGCTGTTTCATTTCCCTCAGGTGTTGGGTTTGATAGCGAAACCAGCACCTGAATTTGTTTGAACGCTTCTTCTTTATGGCAGATGTACACAGAGCACCTTGAGCGTGTCAAACAGCCCCTGAGTAAATCAGGTTGTTTGCTCTAATACTTTATTCATGCAGGTTCGGTGCTCCAGCTGATGCATCTGAAGTGCTGTGCCATCTGGAGCAAAAATTAAATACAAGTTTGGCCCCTGGCCTGGAAAAATAATAACTCTGTGCCCCGTTAGTAACTGGTGGTGGAAGGACAGAGCCCCTGACAGAAGAACGGCCTGAGGGCAGTGTGGAAGGAGCCCAGAATGCACTAATTGAGGTATTTAAAGCATGTTAAAAAAAAAGGGAAATGTGTGAATGCTTCCAGCCCTGAGTGTTGGAAGAAGGCAGGAGGGATAACGTGATCCTGTTGCCAGGTCATGGGGCTGATGCCCACAGGTCCTGGTCCTGAGTGGGTGGTGGAGCTGCTGGAGGTGAGTTTAGTGGTGGTCTCCCTCACCTCCCACTTTTGCTGCTGAAGGAAATCCCCTTCCACAGCCTCCCAAAGCTCTGCTCCCCACCTGCTCTGCTGAGGTTTGATATTATTTTTGCTACAATTTTTGCTGCAACTTTGTCCCTGTTTCTTTGCAAAAGTTTACATCAAGGCTCTTGCATCCCAAGGGTGGATTCCTTCTCCTCTCCAGCCGGGTTGGACACTTCAGGTCTGCTGATTTGGGTCACTGGCGTTGCCATTTGGTCAAAGGCTGTCTCAGATTTGGGAGGACAAGATGTGGAGGAGGGTCAGCTGTGCTAGGACCTCTTGCTTGTGCAGTCCAGGCTCAGATCCACCCACTTCCAGGTGTGCCTGGAGGTACCTGTGGTGGATCAGCTGTGAAGGACACCTTGGGGTCAGTGTGCTCTGGATGTTTTGGGATCAGACTGTGCCACATGGAAATAAGAGGATGATTGCTGGTTGCTGCCACCAATATATAGGGTGCCACCTTGGCTATAGGGTGGTCTTGTCTCTGGGGAGAGACAGGTGATGGGAAGGAGGAGGAGAAGGAAGATTTTGTGATGAGGAAGCAGCAGCTAACTGCTCCAGACTGAAACTGCACTGGGGTTTCTACCCAGGAAGGACTGATTTCCACCTGCTCTCCTGGACTAAATGATGTATGGGATGATTAGGAGGACACCTGGCTTTGCTAAGAGGGTTTTTGTGCGTCGGGACCATCTCTCCAGGTGTTCCCCTTTGGGTCGCCCCTCCCAGCAACCTGCTGCCACCTCCCCTTTGACTGTGTGGCAGAAGATGTGTTGTGAGTGATTCACTCACAGCCATAAAACACCACGTGGATGTGGAAAAGGTAGAGGGAGGCACAGCTGGTGCTCATCTACTCCACTGCCACCACCGCCACCTGGAACCTTCTGCCTGGGGATGACACGGCCGAGACAAGGTCCTGTCCCTCTGCTTCAGACTCCTGCTGCACAGTAAACCCAAGCAACCCTCACACCAGGGTAGGTGCAGATCCTGTGGTCCTCAGCCACCTTGGAACATCGGTGTAGAAGCCTGGAGGGCGTTTTTGGGGCACTGGAGCTCCCCTGGTCTCCGTGGGGGTTGGTGTGTGTCGAGCTGGGTTTGTTTATTTTTGCTTCCTGCAATTATTCCTCGTAATTCCAAGTGTTGTTGACACAAGATAAGATCGTCCCTCCCTGTCCCTGTTGCCCTGGAACGGCTCAGACTCTGGGAGAGGAGCAGCCATCCTGCCCTGCCACACCTGCACTCGGTGACAGGGCTCTGAAGTGGCCTCAGCAATGATGTGATCCCTGATGTGTGACGGGGCTTATCTGCAGGTGAGCTCAGTCATCGGCGGGTGCCGCTTGCCTGGTGGAGAAATGCTAGCGATCCCGTGGAAAATGCACTCCAGGACATGATCCCAACCCGTGCGGTTTCACTGCAGCCATGGGCGGTGGCAGTTTCCTTCCTGCCTTGAGGAATGGGAAAGCCTTGGCCTCTCCGTGGGCAGCGCAAGGTTCCTCCGTCCTGGGATGCCCCAGAACCCGCCAGGGATGGAGCTGTGTCATTTTTGGGTGCTTTTCCCTGCTGGAGCAGTAACACAGGCCATACAATGTGCTGGTTTTCTACCTGTCTGGCACATTTAAATTCCCTCAAAGGACAAAACCAAACCTAAACATGGTTCCAGCCATGCATGGAGGGCTCCCATGTCCTGCTCACAAATGGATGTGGAGGGAGGGCGAGGGGAGATGAGCCTGACCTGGCCTTACTGCTCTGAGAGAAGGGAAGGGGCCCAGTGCTGGTGTGTGGATGGGCAGTGGGAGCTCATGGGCCACATTAGCTGCAAACAGCTGCCTGGGCATCGCTGAAGGCTGTGAAGACTCGGGTTCCTCCAGTGCTGGAGCTAAAGCTGGATCAGCCTGTGGAAAAAGCAGGTGAGATGCTGAGAAGCAGGAGGAGAGCGGGCCAGGCTGTGGGAAGCCTGGGCAGGGAAGTTTTTCTGTTCCAGCTGTGGGGCTGTGAGTGTGAGAAGCAAGCAAGAATGACTCCTCTGGGTTTATTTTGGGTTTTGTTTTTATTGTGGGCGGTTTTACGCGATGCCAGAGCTACTGGCAACAGGTGGCTCCAAGGGGGAAAAGGATCTTTGTGCAGCATAATCTTGTTTAAAGGATGGTGCAGGTCCTTCAGTTTGCCATCTCTGGAGGCAGGGGATGTAGATCAGTGTGGCAGCATAGATGTAAGGGTTGTTGATGTTTTAGAGTCATAAAGGAATTGAGACTTCCCCAGAAGGGGTGTTGGGGTTAACAACCCCTCTAATGCCTCAGTGTGGGCACCAACAGGAGGGGCTGGAAGCCACCATGCATCAGGAGGGCTGTGACATAGCTGCCACCACAGAGCCACGTGGGGTGACTCATGCGACTGGATTGATGGAAGGGATGGAGATAGACTTTCCATCATTTCCCAGCAGCCCTGGCAAACTGGGATGTCTGGAAGTGAGCAGATGTGACATGCAGCTACAGGAAGGGATTTGGGGATCTGCAGGACTGTCAGTCCAGTGACAGGACCAGATCACCCCGAGCAGCACGTACAGGACGACCAGGGGACCAGTCTGGGTTTGGGACAGGCAGGTCCTGCCTGACCAACCTGATCTATGACAAGGTGACCTGCTTGGTGGATGAGGGAGAGGCTGTGGGTGTGTCTACCTGGACTTTGGTAAAGCCTTTGACACCATTTCTTCTTGGGGCACAGGCTGTGCAGGGCAGTGGTGGAGTCACCATCCCTCGAGGGGTTTAAAAGCCCTGTGGATGTGGCACTTGGGGACAGGGGTTAGTGGTGGCCTTGGCAGCGCTGGCTTGGACATAGAGGTGGCCTTAGAGGGCTTTTCCAACCTAAACGATTCCATGATTCTGTGATTTTATGATCCCCTCGGAGGATTAATCTCGCCACTAATGCAGCTTTTCACTCGCAAAGCGCCTTAAGAGGAAACTGCGCCAGGAGAGCGTTTGGAGAGAGAAACCGAAAGTGCTGAGCAGGAGGCAGCCGCCCTCCCTCCCCATTCCAGCCGTCCCACTATCGCTTTCCCTGCCTGTGGAATAGCGGGGGGCTTTCCCAGCCTCTTGACTCCTGGGAGTATTTCAGGGAAAAATAACAGAGCTCCGTGGGCGCGCAGCTTCCCAGACGTGCAAGCAGGAGGGTTCCAGCTCTCCAGGAGGAGATCCTGAGTTTAGATCCAGGAGGAGATCCCGAGTTTAGATCCAGGAGGAGATCTCGAGTTTAGATCCAGGAGGAGCAGCCTGGCAGGTAAGGAAAGGGGAGAAGCCAAGTTACCCACCCAAGCTGGGTGGGCAGTGTCGCACCTGACACCTTCCAGCCCCAACAGCTCCGTCCCACCGCCCTGGTCGGGCTCTCGGAATTAAATCGCCGCCCTGTCATAAGGATCGAATTAAACTTCTCTCCACGCAGAGCTTTGTCTCGAGCAGGCAAATGTTTCCGCGGCGCTTTAGCGACTCTGGTTTTGCCATTGTTCCCTATAAAAAACCCGTCGCCAGGCTGGGCTTCCCCCGGGGCGATTTCCTTGGCTCCGTTCTGAGCGCAGCTGCTGCGTTGGGGTTTTTCTTTCGCTTTTCGGCTCCGAAGTGCCGGATTAAGAGCCGGCATCTCGCTGGCTCGGCGTGTGAGATAAAAGGCGAGGCTTTTGGGGGGCTGTGCCTGTGGTGGCCAGCCAAAGTGGGATGGGGTTGTGCGGCCACGGGCGGTTTTGTGGCTGAATAAATCCCCGTCTGTTCACCCTCACCATTGTGCAGAGCGTTGTTGGGGGGTGGCACTTGGGGACTCAAAGTTGGAAAAAATGGATCGTTTTTCCTCGGCTGCGGCTTTTCCTGGGGGATGATGAGTTTTTGTCTCATCATGAGTTTTTGACTGAGGTTCTGACAGCAGGGGGGATGGATGAGGGCTGGGATGTGCTGCAGCCAGGTGAGAAGGATGGGGCTGGAGATGAGCCTGGCTGGCGGCAGGTGGTTTATTCCAGCCTCGGATGCTAAAGCTGGAAGTGAGAGTGTTGCAGGGAGTTGGACTGTATGGGGATGGCAAGTGTTTTCCCAAAGCCAAGAGAGTATTTGCCTGAGGACTAAAAGTTATATATAGTACTCTATAAAAATGGGCTGGAGAAGAGGGATTCTGGTGCTGTCCCATCGGGCACCTCCAAGAGGAGGGGTTTTAAGACAAGCTGATGAAATTGAGTGCTGGTTTTACACTGAGGTTAGAACTTGAATCTATTCAGGTTTCCTTTTTGGATGGAATTTAAAAGACAAAAGAAGGAAGCGCTAACAAAAGTTTAGTTTCTGTCTTAGAAAACTTCTGTTTTCTAACAAAAGTGGCTTTGCCTCACCAAGATCCTCTGAATCTTTTGTGCCTCTTTTAGATTTGGTTTATCTCAGCTGTTGATGTCCTGAACCAGAATGTCCAATTTAGGAATATCCAGTTTAGGAGCAAACCACTCTTGATAGCAAAACCCAGGTTGCAAATTGTCTGCTACATGTTCTAAGTGAATTAATTTATTCTTCAATATTGTGAATTATTCATTGTGAGGGTAGCAGCAGATCCCAGACTAGTTCCACAAGGATGCTGTGTTAATTTTTCCCACCTTGTTAACCTGAGTCCTTGCTGCAAAGTGGATGAATGAGGGCTGCTGCCCAGCTGGGCACAACTTGGGGTTTGTGTAAAACACCCAATTTGCTGCTCAGAAATTTGCCTTCTTTTTTTCTTATTACTAAAATAATGTTTTCCTAGGCCAGTGCAGAACAAGTGAGGGGGTTTGAGTGTTGTTTTTTTTTAAGCTGGAGTGCCATTCCCATAAGAGTTGGACCCCAAAGATGGGTTATGATGCCCTGGCAGGTTGTTTGTCCAGGATGGAATCCTGCTTTTAGACTACTTGGTATGGGCTCACTGGGCTTGCCTAGGATACCCACATCACTCCAGACAACCCTCAGCAACATTGAGCTGGAAATTCCCCTTTCCCACCCCAAAAGCAGCCCTGGTGTGGGTTTCTCCGTGAGGTCTCCCTGTGTGGCGGCCGTCTCTGTGGGCTGCTCCCTGCTTTTGTTTACATCTGGTAGAAAACTTCTTAAATTTCCTGGCCAGGGAGTAACTAATCCCTTTCAATGAGATCAACGGATTAGTGTCTCAGATGCTTATAAAATTGTGAGGATTAGCCGAGTCTCCCCCCCCCCCTTTTCTTTCTGTGCCACGCAACGTCATCGCCGCGTTTTACGAGGGGATCTCGGTGCTGTTACCCAGAGCTGAACCAATTTCTAGGAGCCTTTGCGAATCGAAGCGTTTAAACCCCAATGTCTTCATCCTCTCCCTCGCTCCCTCTGGATTTTTGTGCAATATTAGGGTGCTTTTCTCTTTTTTTTCCAGCATCCCTGGCACCAAGCCGCGGTAGCCGTTCAGCAGATACCTTGGGTTTGCGTGGCTTGGCTGCGTTGCGGCGCCCGTGCGGGTAAGTTGGGAGCTGAGCCCCAAGTTTTCCTTGGCAGAGACTTGCAAAATCGCATCTCGAGGGGAGGCAGATCCCCCAAAACCATGTTAACTTCACGAGGTTGCCCCTTATTTCAAAGGATTCGGGCGTTTGTGGTCCATCCCCAGAGGAGAACGGCGCTTCTGGGCTGATGGGCTCCGGCTTTTTGGGAGTGATGGGAGCGGGGTGAAACTCCACACACCCACATTCCTGCATCCTCTTAATTACCACCTGCGCTTTCATTAGGACACGATCCCTGCCCAGCTCGGGCTCGCAGGGAGGAGGGTTTAGTTCAAACCCTGTGCCTTTTCCCCGCGGGGTGTTTTTTAAATGCCTTTTCTCCCGGGTCGGTGGCTGCGCGGTCGCTTGACCTGTGTGAGCAAAGTGATCCTGAACTGCCGAGTGGTAGGAGCGCCGAGCCAGGAATTCCTGGCCCCGGCCCAGTATAGTTTCAGAGGAGAGCTTTTAAATATATACAAAGACAAGCTCATAATTTCCACTCTACTAATGAGGCCACGGCGTTTTCATTGAAATGTGCCAATAGCCGCCGCGGTGGTATTTTAGCGGCCTTGTACTGTGAATCCAAATGTGATTTAACATGGCAGCCCCCGTGGAGCTGAGGAAAACCGGCTTCTCCCGCTGAATTTCAATGATGCTGCTCGGCAGCCCTGCCCAAAAATCCTCTTGGTGGTGGGACCTTTCCTTGTGTTTCACCTCAACACAGCTTTTCCCCTCAAATACCACAGTTCTGATGAAGATGGGGAAGGGTAGGGAAGTGGCATAACGGTATTAGAGGAGGGGAAAGTCTTTAAATTAAGATTGGGTTTAAAAGATGTGTGGCTGGCTGGTGTTAAGTGGTGATTTAATTACCAGGCTGGCCAGAAATATCATTAAATCATAGTAAAAAGCCAAACGTGAGGGCTCCCAGACATCATGTTCTTTCTTGACCTTTAAAAAGCCACTTGAAGCCGCCTGCCTGTTCGTTCCTAAGCCTCCTCCTTAGTGCCACTCATGTATTTTCCCTCCTAGTAGGCGATCCAGGAATTTGTAGAGATCTGGCAGTAAACTCTTAAAACAGCTGAAATTCCCACTGCTGGTTTTCACCTTTGTAGCCTTGAAGTGTTTGGAAAATATTTGGCGGGTTTTCGGCTACAAGAAAAATGTGAATTCTGGGCAACTGTCTCAAAAGTTGCTTTGCTTTTTTATTTTTAAACAACTCCTGCATGAACAGTGCACCTGTAACTTGGGATTTTGCTTATTTAGGGTTGAGTTCATGAGAACCCCTGAAAGGAGAGATGCGGGAAAGGTGACGCCAGAAATTCACACCTGATTGTCTGTCACCTCCCCATTACAGACTCCCCCAGGGTTTAGGTACCCACGGATTTTAGAATCATGGAATCCCAGAAAGGTTTGGGTTGGAAGGGACCTTAAAGATCATTTCATTCCAACTGCCCTGTCATGGATCCACTATCCCAGGTTGCTCCAAGTGTTCAACCTGGCCTTGAACACTTCCAGGGAGATGAGGAGGCCACAACCTCTCTGATCAACCTGTGCCAGGGGCTCCCAACAGTCCCTTGTCTTTCTGCATCCTGCTGAGGCCAGGCCACAATTCCAGGAGGACAGGGAAGGACAATATCCTGTGGCATTGCCCTTGGTGCTGAGAGACTGAGGAGGGGATACACACGTTGGGCTTGTGAATGTTTCTTTCCAAGCACCTCGCTTGGTTGTGCAAGTCTGCCAGTGGAAAAGTTCTGTTTTCCATTTCCAGATAAATTTTAGAGGATTTGCCATTCTTGAGCCACCCTTCTCATGCCAATCCCGTAGAATTGAAGTAGTTTGTGTCCTGTATCTGTATGACTCCCAGGAGGGTTTCTGGACTCTATAAAGAAAAGTGTTGCAAAACCCTCCCAGTCTCCTCCAGAGACAGAATGCTAAAAAAATACTCCCCGAAATCCCAGTGCTTGGATTTAAACCAGGAAATGGTGGGCTGAGTGTGTGGCCCATTTTTTGGAAGTATTAGGAAAAACTGGAAATGGCAATGACGTGGCATTAGTGTGAGTTCCCAGCAGGCTGAGATTTGGGGTTCTTTGGATTTTCCCAAAGGCCTTTTCAGGCGCTCAGCATTGTAAAGTAAAAACGTGGCCGGATCGATGTGGGCTCTGGGGGAACGGCTGCTCTGTAGGATTTGTTTAGTGACTTTTTGTCCTGTGTCCAGACACCAGCTTTTTCACTGTTCTGCATCCAGCTCCTCCTTAATTTTGACCACAAATATAAATGGGTCCTCAGAGAGCATTCCAGGGGACTGAAATCCAGGACCTGGGAGCAGACGGCAGCGGCATAAAGAGGAATTCTTCCCTCTCTGGCCTCATGCTGCTTTTCCACCACAAGGCTTTAGAGCCATCTGGATCCCCTTTCAGCTTATGCCCCCCCCTCCCCACCTCCCAAAAATCCATAACCTAGCAACCTTATTTCTGTAAACGAGGGCATTATGCCTTCCTGCCTCCCAGTTTGTGCTTTATGGGATGGCTGCTGTGATCCCATCGCCAGCACAGGGTGCCTGACTCCAGCAGGGGTTTGTAGGATTATTGATCCCTGGCTGTTGCACTGGTTATTATTTTTTTTTCCCATTCAAGGAGCTTAGGAAAGAGAGGAAAAAAGGGTCTCAGGAAGTTTAGTCCATCTTGCTTTCTCACCATAAAAGAGGGGAGAGGGCAAGTTGCTCTTCAGCCCCACAGAAAACGCTTGGCTTTGGTTCATCCTGAACCAAACTTGATCAAAGTGGGGTTTTTTTTCTTTCTTCCAGATGTGATATTTTGGGAGTCCCCATTGCTTCCCCCAGGGCTGTGTCATCACTTAGGAATTTTCAAATTCCCTGGAGCGTTTAGTGCCAATTTCTTTGCTCTGACCCTCGGGCTGCACAGTCTGAGTGTTTCCCATGAAGTTTACAGCTTGCTTTCCCCAGGGAACCTATTAATTGGAGAAAACTGCAAATGAGGAAAAGCAGACGCAGATGGAGGTGGAAGAGTATTCCCACCAGATTAAGCAAGAGGGACAGGGGGAGCTCCAAGATGTGATCTGAGGCTGCCCACCCTCATGGTGGTGTCTCAATGTGCTCTCATTGCTCCCCAGTTTAATAACACGTGTGTTGTTAAATATTCCAGGACCTGACTGTGTGGTACAGGGTGAGGCTGCTCTGTTGGCACCTCAGTGGAGAGCAGGGATGTGGGATCCCATTGCCATCAATCCTTACAGGGAACCAGGGGCTGCTGCCTTCTCCTTTCACCCCGTGAGTACGACCCGGGCTGGGGGCAGGAGGAGGCAGCAGCACATCCTTTCCCACCACACTTTCGGGAGGAAGAATGAACTCAGCAGGTCGTGACGTTGGAGCTGCATGTCAGGAAAAAGGGGGAAAAAATAATTACAAATTCCCAGGGCCAAAGCGGAAAAATTCCTCAAGTGTTACTTCATCTCCGAGCAGCGAGTTGAGCCATCCTTGGCCAGCCTTTGCGAGCCAGGAGCTGCCAGCTCCGCTTCAAACCCTCCCGAGAAGTGATTTCCAGCTCTCATTTCTGATGGGACGGCTCTTCTCCAAACTCAGCTTCCCCCTCCTGCAGGCAGGACTAAAAAGCGCTATTGATTTTTTTTTTTTTCTGTTTATTTTTGCCTGTTTTCCCTGAAACTTGCAAAATCAGCCCTGAGCAAACCTCTGGTTTGCCTTTCCAACAGCACCGAGTGAAAACTTGACTTTGCAGTGGGTGATGGGAGCTGCAGCTGCCCTGTTCCTGCACGTTTCTCTGCCAATGGGAGCAAAACCATTTTCTCATTTAAAGGGTCTCTTCATTTCTAATGTTCTGGGATTATTTGTGTGTTAAACTGTTGAATCAAAAGGCCTTGCTGGAAATCCCAGCGGTACCAGTTGCGCTGCCAGGTGTTTCTTCCCTTCTACAGACTTTGCTATTTTTCTCCAGTGGCCAATTGCTTTGTCTCATTGTCACGTCACTCTCTGCGCCCCCTGCCCAAAGGCAGTGGAGAGGGTTAAGGTTTTGTGTTTGGTGTCGGCCAGCCAGGGAACGCAGCCAGGAAATTTCCTGATTCCAGTTCAAAAAAAGCATCGGATCCGCTCTTGGGGAGGAGGGATCAAAGGTTTGAAGCGCTTCGTGGTTGGAGGTCAGTTTGGTTTATTGGTTGTCCAGGCACACAGCAAGAACCAACCACCACCCCCTAAACCTGCACCAAGCCAAAATGGGTGAAATAACCAGGTTTTTGTTCTGTTTGACACCCAAAAATTCCTTGTGTTGCTGCTGGTGGTGCAGCATTGCCCCGGCCGAGCTTTGCTGGATCTTTGTGCGACTCTTCCCGTGGGGTGAGGGAGTTGCTGGGGTTGCTCCCCCTTCCCAGCACATCCATCCCACTAACCACCAACGCTGCCAAGCCCTGTGCCATTGCTCACGTTCCTCCTCCCCTGGCTGCCAGGTCTTTGTGGTGAAGGATGTGGGTCAGGTTGGGTGCTTGGAGCCGGCGCTGGATGCAGCTCCATCCCCAGAGTAGCATCGTAGCTCTATAAAATCGCAGCATGCCAAGAGTTTTTGTGTTCCCTCCACTCTTAATCCTGTTGTCCCCTGGTTTCTGACGGCAGAGGCCGTCACTCCCTGAGGGAGCGTTGAGATTTCCCCTCACTCCATCCCAGGCAAAGGCGAGGCAGCCGCGTGGCACCTCTGGGGCGACAGCAGTGCTGGTCTGGGGCCCGCTCTGCAGCTGCCTGTGATTTTCCCATCGTTGTGGATCCTGGCGCTGGACCAGCTCCAGAAATGGAGCTGAAGGAAATTCCTTCCAGCTGCTTGAGGTCAGGCCTTCGCTTTGCTTTTGGGGTTCACGAGGGGGGATATTTTTTTTTCGCCTGCGAGTCAAACGCAGGCGCCTCTGGTCGCTGCTTCTTAACACCTGGAAAAATCCTTTTCTTTTAAATATTATCTTGCTAGCCAGAGCCATTAAATAACCTTCCTGTTGAGGAATCATTCCATGGAAGAATACCCCGCTTCGCAACGCAGCTCGGGCTGTTTCAGAAAGGTCTTGTCAGCTGCTCCCAGTTTAACTTTCAACCGAGTTAATAACGCTTTTGGTTAAACCTGTCTGAGACACGTTACGAAACGCCTTTGAAACTCGAGACGCCGTTCACGCCCGCTTGAAACCTTTCCCATCGATAAAATATTTCAGCCTGGAGTTTGGCCACGGCTTAGCATTCGCTTTTCCCGTGATTTCAGACCTGCCTGTGTCTGGCTCTGATGAGCCTTTAAAGCTCGGTATTC
This sequence comes from Pitta sordida, assembly GCA_013390025.1. Taxonomy (NCBI): domain Eukaryota; kingdom Metazoa; phylum Chordata; class Aves; order Passeriformes; family Pittidae; genus Pitta; species Pitta sordida. Next base: position 60,300 of record WEKX01018106.1, on the reverse strand, counting down.
TGTAGAGATGGTTTTGCCAGCCAGGCCGGTGGGATGCTGCAGGGGCTCAGACCACCAGCCTTCATCGGTTTGCTTTGAATCCCTGTGGAGGGAGTGATGTTTCTTGAAGACAGAAACCCCTCCAAAAATGGGGGTTTATTTACAGCAGCAGAGGCAGAAGCCACCCCTCCCTGCCTGGCATATGAGTATTTAGGCCTGAGGATGCACAGCACTCGCATGGCCCTTCTATGCACTGATGTTATAAATGAGAATAATAAAATTTTCAAGAAGGGACAAGCAGTTCCTTTTAATAAGTAAAACCTCAAGAAGGAGCACACAGTTCAAATCCATGTGGCAAAGCAGCAGGGAAGCAAAAATCTCCAGCTTTCAGCCCATGGGTGATACTTACGGCTTCGCCTGGAATGGCTTTCCTGGTGTCCCCCCCTTGCTTGGGGACAATGGCTCTGCCTCAGTTTCTCTACCTGTAAGAAGATAATTGCCTCCTCTATTAATCCCTCCGAGATCTCCTGAGGAACGCTCTGGCTAAGAGGCTGGCCCTGCACATTAAGCGCATTAAGTGCTTGCTCTGGTTCTAATGGGGATTAATTTGGCGACGTGGCTTCTGCAGGTTTGCCTTTAACAGCCCAAGGTGTAATCAAAGTGCTGTGACGCCGGCGAGCGCACGCTGACCTGTAACACCCCCTTCCTGACTGCTCGATAGCCCATTAACCGCGACTTGGCTTTTAATTAAAGCTGGGTTTTGTCCTCGCTGGAGAAACTTGGATGTGCTTGGCCTCACGTGGCTGAGTCCTTGGAGGGTGTGAGGAAAGAGACGTGGAGCTCGGGTCGTTCTGTGTTGTGTTGCCATTCCTGGCTCTCTGCATCCCAGGACACTCATTCCTTTTTGCTTTTCATAGAATCCTAGAATGGTTTGGGTTCGAAGGGACCATAAAGACCATGTAGTTCCACCCCCTGCCATGGGCGGGGACACCTTCTGCTATCCCAGGTCGCTCCTGGGACACTTGGACAGGCCTTGGACACTTCCAGGGATGGGGCAGCCACAGCTTCTGTGCCAGGGCCTTATGTGCAGCTCGTGCCCTCATCCTGAGGGATGCTGGGGCCCCTGGGTATCCCACCAGCATCATCTCCCCACTCTGAGATGCCCTGGCCATGGAAAGAGCAACAGGGAGGCTTTTGTTCTGCACCAGAAACTTTTCATCCTTCGTTATGACTGCTCTTTTATTTCTTTTGGCTGGGCTCTCACAAATCTGAAGCAGATTAAAATACAGTTCCTCCCCCCCACACTCCCCTTAAAAAAACCCAGCCCCAAAGCTTGGCTGCTTGGAATCATCAGATTTCACTGGAGTCTTTTAAAGTTAACAGTTTCCTGGATCCTGGGCAGGATAACTGATTTCCCCCCTCTTTAACCTCCGTGTTTTTTGCTGTAACATTTGTCAGCTGTTGCAGCAGGAGGAGGAAGGATCTGGGCAGCTCCAATGTGAGGGTTATTTCACACAGGGTTTGGATGAACCTGGTGTGGCACTTGGTGGACTTGTACCATAGGGACCAAAGGGTTGTGCTGGGAGGCTGAGCCCCCAGACCATGGCTGGCAGGTAGGTCACAGCTGCCTCAGTGACGTCCTTTTGGGACAAAATATCGAGAAAGTGGTTCCATTGGAAGAAGAGAGTAGGATGCTGGGGGTGGGTTGGAGCTCCGTTCCTGCCGACTGTTTATTTGCCGAGGGCTGTGGCGGTTTTGGGGACTGGTGCAAGAGCACCACAGCTCAGGTGCATGTGACCATGAGGAAATTTTCTGGCTTGATGGGATTTGCTGCCCTACACACAATCTGGATCCTCCTTACCCGCCATCTCTGCTGTGGAATCTCTTGCTGGAGTTGCTGAGCCGAAAACCCTGGCTCTGGTCAGAAGAGCGTCGCAAGTTAAAGGAGTTGTAAAGGACAGTAAAATAGCAACCTGGCGCTAGTTGGTTTTGTCGCCTCCTCTCCAAGAGTGGTCTCTCCTTCCCTGCAAAAAGCCACCCGGAGCTTTCCCAGGCGGAGGATGTTTCTCCTGGGTTGTTGAGCTGGAGGCAGCCAACCTTGGCCAACGCCAGAGATTATCAGCACAACCCCGAGGGCCAGGTGGGGCAGCCAGAGCCTGGAAACATCCTTGTGCCATGAGCGTGACCAAGGGGAGTCCCTGAACCGTCCAAAATCCCTTTGACCCGGCGAACAGCGCGGGGCTGAAAACCCAACCCAACCCTACTCCCTGACGCATTAACTCCGACGGAGCCGGGAACAAAGGTTTGGGGGCTGGTTTGGGCTTTTTTTTTTTTTTTTTTTTAATTTATTTGCAAAGCAAACCGGCTCAGCTGAGCGGAACAGGCATCGGTGGAGGAGCGTGAGCTGCCGGGTGGTTGCTGGGCTATAAAATCCCATCCCCACCAGCGCTGGCAGGGGGATGTGCCGGCTCCCCGAGCTCTCGTAGCGTTTCCACGTTGGCTGGGAGAGGTTCTGAACATGCGTGTTGGTCTCCGGAGGCTTTAATCAAATCCAGGCTTTACCAGAAATCTCCTCGAAACTTCCAGCGAGCTGAGGAAACTGAAAGCAGCTGGAGCGAGGAGGCTCCCGGACGGGTGGTCGGCTCTGGTGGGAATGCTGCCTTCAGCCAGGGGATAGTGCCAGTGGGGCAGCCGGGATGAGAGGTGAGTCTGCTCACGGTGGGAAGACAGAGGAGAGCCCAAAGGTTCGGCAGAAAAAGCGATCCTGGAGGGGGGGGGAAGGGAGATGCAGGAGTGTGAGGATGCTGCTTGGAGGGACATTCGGAGGACACTTTGATTTTGGAGCGTCGCCCCCCGGCACGTTTTGGGTTCAGATCCCGTGGTTTCCCCACCCTTTTTCTCACCCCGTGCAAAACGAGGAGCTCTGCAATTACTGCGCCCGTCGAAAACTCCCCGCTCCAGGGGAGGGTTTTGTTATCCCTCGTTGGTTTTATTTGGGAAACAGTGTTCAGGCTGCAGGTACTTTCCTTGCTTGTTGTCAAACTTCAGCCCTCTCCCGTGGGCAGAAAGGAAAACAAGGTGTATTTTTTAGCTTCCTTTTCTAAGCTGGGGGCGGGGGAAACTGTGTCTGGCCAGCGACGGTTTTGCTTATCCGAGGGTGAATGGCTCAGAGAGATAAGGTGTAATAAATAAGTGCAATTAAAATGCGGGGGGAGTGGGGGGATGATACGCCGAAGTCGTTATCCCAGGCAGCTGCTCGGGGTGTCATTGGGGCTCTCCGAGGGGAAGGAGGTTTTGGTCACACGTCCCTGACATGGGACGTGACAGCCAAAGTCACCACATCTTCCTCTCGCGGGTGCCTCGGGGGTTTCCCCGGGGGAGGGGAAGAAGCCTGGGCTTGTGCTGAGGAGTAAAAAGCTGAAAACTGCAAAAATGCCCTTAGACCACCACGTGGAGAAAACAAACAAAGCCTCTTTTACAGGCTCCAAAGTGCTGGGAATGTCCTTGTCCTCTCCCTTCTGCTGAGGCTGCGCTCGGATGCTGAGCCCTGTGCATGTTTAATGGTTTTGGAGGGGGGGTTTTTTATGGGATGAGGAATCGGTCTTGGAAATCACTGGAGGAGAAGGGAAGGAAACCCTGCCTTGCTCCAAGGATTTCTGGCTGCTTTCAGTGTTTTTACCCAGTTACTGAGGGGTTGGAGGGACCTGGCTGCCCCTGGGGCTTGCCTGGATGCAGTTCCCACCCTCCATCTGATGCAGTGTTTGACTGGAAGTGTGATGTGTGTAAGGAAAATAACTAGAGGAGAAGGTCACAGTGGGAGAAGGAAAATCTCAGCCTCAGCTGATCCAGCTCTGCTTTGTTTTCAGAATTCAGGTTTTTGGGCAAGGATGGGGTCACCTTGGAGGGAGACGAGTGAGAATTCATCTCCTTCCCCCTCCACCTCCCTTTGGAGGGGCTGCTGGTCTCCAAAGTGCGTTCCAAAATAGCCTCACGTCCCTGTGTTCTCTCCCTGTCTCCACAGCCTACCCATGAGCTCGGACTTCCAGCATTACAGTTTCAGGATGCCGAACATCGGGTTCCAGAACCTTCCTCTCAACATATACATCGTGGTTTTCGGCACGGCCATCTTCGTCTTCATCCTCAGTTTGCTCTTCTGTTGCTACTTGATCAGGTAAGGGAGTGTTCCCCACGAGCTTCCCTGTTTCTGAGCCTGTCACTGTTCCCCCCAATCCTAAAATGAATGTGGCATCATCTCACCTTCCCACAGACCTGATGTCCCACAGGGCAGTCACATTATCCGCTTGAAAACCAGGAGACACATGTATGGAATCGTCGTTGGCTTCTCAAAAAAGCCTGGACAGGGATGTTTTATGGTCCCTGCCTTCTGCTTAATGTTTCAACACGTTTCTCTCTGTAATGAGTAACTCGTGTCCTGCGTGCTTAAGGAATGTTTAATACCTGCTCCGTTGCTTATTGGACACAAATTGCTCCTTCAACAACGCAGTTTGGAGATTAATGATGCAGAGTTGATGTGTTAATCTGAGAGATGAGGAGCAGGACGGGAGGGCCAAAGGTTGTTCCAGTTTGGGGCCTTGTTTTAATTATTTTATGGGCCATTGGGGAGTTTGTTGGGCTGCTGATTGAGAGGAGAAGCTCTTCCTGCTGGAGGGAAAACAAGAGGCAAGTGGGGAAAAAACACAGTGCCTGGGAATTCAGGTGGTGATGGGGATGAGTTGTGCTGATAACCCAGGATGGGGGGCTGGCTGCTCCTCTCCCTGTGGCTGGGAGCAGAAGGCATTGCTCTGCCAGCAGTGGCAGCCCAAATCCTGCGTGTCCAGAGCTCTCCTCTCCAGCTTTTCTATCCCCTTTCCCCTCCCTCCGGCTTCTGAGTTGCCCTCAGCTTCCTGTGAGCCATGGATCCATCACCTCCCCTAACTCAGGCTCCTGCTCTCTCCTTGCACCACAGAGCCCCTGCCTCTGGCTGCCTCACACCAGCCAGTCCCACCGGGTTTTCTAACCAGAGGGTGTTAAAAACATTTTGTCCTGCTTTTGTACACCTGGGAAGTGAGATTGCCGTGTCGCCTTCTAAGTACTTGATAATTTCCACACATTTTCAGCTCTGTACGAAGCAAAAGCTCTTAAAACTTGCAGGTGAGCCCGAACCCAGGTTTACCCAGGGATGGTTTGGGCTGCCTGGGCATCACGTTTTCATTTTTTCCCCTGATCATGCACAAGAAAAGGGTGTTTGAAGGTGCAGCACATCTCTCCATCCTGGCAGACACAGGTCTGCTCAGGTGATTTGTTTCGAGGTCTGTGCTGGGATTTGCATCTGCATCCAGTGCCTGTGTTTTAACTGGGGCACCAGTGGGAGGGGATGCAAAAAGCAAATAGGTTGGTCAGAAGGCCCAAGGACGTGTTTTGCTCGGATGGAGCCGGGATCCATACGGCTCACTTGGAAAATGAAGAGGTGTTTGGGCTTTGAGAGTATTTTCCTGGGCACCGGGTCTGGCTGGGTGTGTTCTGCCCCAAAGAAGGAATAACAAGGAGTAATGTCTGGAAGGTCAAGCCAGAAAAACCTTTAAATTTAGAAGTTGGAGGCGTGTTGTAAGAGAGGGGGTGAGTAACCGGTGGAAGGAGCCAGCAAGGAAGTGGCAAGTCCTCTGTCTCTTCACGTCTTTAAATCAAGACCGAGGACCTTTCTGGACGAGACATTTTGGCTCCTGTTCCCGAGGTGCTGTTTAGGGACCTGTGATAGATGGGAGGTTGGATTAGATCATCCAGTGATCCCTTTATAGCCTCAGACTCTGTAGAGATTCTACAAATGGCTCTTCAAACCTCCTCCCTCAGCTCTTTTATTGGCAAAACTGAACCAAAACAGGGTCCTCTGGTCCCCTGGGGAGCTCCAGGGCTCTGTTTACATCCATGGGGGTTGTTTGCAGGTGACAGCAGCTCCTGGCTGTCCCCAGACCCTCTATAGGTACAGAGTCAGCCCAACCCGTCGTCTCCCCCGCTTTCCCGTGACTCCACATCTGTAAATATTTGGCAAATACCAAACGAGACTCGTGACACCACCCTGGTTCTCCTGACCTGCTCCAGATCAGGGACAGCTCTCCTCTGCATCCCTGGAGGCACCCAGGGCATGGGAAAAAACCAATATCTGGTGTTATTTACCCCAAATCCAGAGCTGGGGCCTTAAATAAAAGATGTGCCAGGGGAGGAGAGAATATGGGCTGCACTTCACAGCTGTGTCCATACAGAACACGCTGCCTGCTCCAAATGGAGGAAAAGTGACATTTTTAGTTGGATTTGGCTCAAAACAAAGTCCAGCAGGAATTTCAGCCCAAGGCACAGCAAAGGTCACTGTTGCCTGTGCAGGGTTCAGGTGAATCTCAAGCTCTCCTGCTGCTTCTGCAAACCACAGTCAAAGCTCAGGTCCCTCACGGCTGCTGCCTCCGCCTGGGAAAAATTACAGATAAAAAAAGGCAAGAACAAGGAAATGAAATTTTTCAGGCAGCTGGTTGTGTCTGATCTCTACTGCATTAATGAAAGTGATAAACTCGTGTTATGTTCAGTCCAGAAGGATGCTGAGCAAAGCAATGCTGTGCTCACCCTGGGTGGAGGCTGCCGCATCCTCTCTCTGTGCTGGGCTCATCCCTGCCCAGCCTAGAGCAGCTCTGAGTCTCCAGGAGGCAGAGGGTGCACAGCCCCTAAAAAGCCCCATTTCCTGTGGGGCTCTTTCTTTATGAATTCAGATGTGCCAGGATCCAATGCAGTGTTTGGGGCTTGTGTCCAGGGAAGGGAATGGAGCACCAGGAGCAGCTGAGGGGGCTCAGGCTGGATTAAAGGAGGCTCAGGGGGGACCTTCTGGCTCTCTCCAACCTCCAGCTGACAGGAGTGGGGAGCTGGGGGAAGCTTGGGCTCTGCTCCCAGGGAACCAGGGAGAGAACAAGGAGAAACAGCTGCAAGTTGGGCCAGGGAAGGTTTAAGTTGGATATCAGGGAAAATTTCTTCACTGAAAGGGTTGTTCAGCCCTGGCACAGGTTTGCCAGGGCAGTGGGAAACCTCATTCCTTAGGGATTTCAAATCCCTGTGGATGTGGCACTGGGGGACATGGGTCAGTGTTGGAGACATTGGGTTGGATTTGATGGGCTTGGAGGGCTTTTCCAACCCAAATGATTCTGTGATTCCATGAGGAGCCCAAGGAGCCCGGCCAGGCTGGGGACAGCAGTGATGGGATAAAGAGGCAGTGCCTGTGACCTTTCTACTTCTGAACCATCCAGTGATTCTGGGAGATGCCCTGCAAAATAATTTCCCTCTGCATTTAATTCCTGTAGCTGTAGATGGTTCAGTCACCCAGGGAAGCAGGGTGCTGCCATTCCTGTGGGAAGAGACCCCCAAACTCCCGAGAGGCGGATATTAAACCAGGGATGGGTGAGGGTGCACACGCCATCCGCAGCCTCGCGCTGTGTGGTCCCTTATCTGGGCCAGACATCTGCCAGAAATTCCTCTGGAGTCACAGAGCTTGACACGAGAGGGCTGGAGCCCTGATCCCGACGGGGAGAGCGTTTGCCAGGAGCCAGGCCCTGACTGCTGCTCCAGGCCTGACCGGGATCCATCTGGCTCCGGGGAAACGTGTAGGAGCAGAGCTCGCACGCCTCGGCACCAGATGTGCTCGTGCTGCTCCCCACAACCTCCAGAGAGGGATTTTTGGGGGAAAACCTCCCTTGTCTAGCTCAGCACCAGCACCATGGTGTGGCAGCATCCTCGGCACGGAGCTGCAGGGATGCAGGGCCTGGTGGTCACTGCTCCAGGGGCTCACAGGGGCCACCTCGATTCTCAGTGGCCACTCGGGGCTCCAGGAGCCAACAGAAGCCTCTTCCCATTCCAGGAGAGCTCTCCCCCTCCTATGTGGTCTCCCTCTCTCTCCATCTGGGTTTCATAACTACATTCCCAGCCGCCGGATCCCTGCGGGTTGGGCCGGTTTCATCCTGTTTCCTCTATTGTTGCTGCGTCTTCTGCTCATCTTTCTGCTCGGGGTCACTGGTGGAGGGACACGACCCCGGCCCCCTCCTCCTCCTCCTCCTCCTGCTTTCCCCTGCCTGCCCCGGTGTTTTCTGTGCTTCTGCAGGCAGCTCCCAGCATGGCTGGGGCAGGAGGGATGGCTCCCCGTGAAATCTGTGACCCAGGAGCTGGTGGTATCTCTCTCTCTGCAGTGCTGAGGTGCATTTCCCCCCATTCCTCAACTTTCAAAGCCCACAACATTTCGGGAGGGGATCTGAGCATTAAGGATGTGTTTTTCCATCCTGGTTTTGTAACTCCCTCAGTGCAGTGTGGCAGGATCAGAAACCCCCCCCCCCTCACCCTGGAGCCCAGGGGTAAAACAGCCAGGGAATTGAAATTGAATATTTTTGGAGAGGTGAAATTCCAGGCAAGGAGGGGTTTCCCCTCTGAATTCACACTCAGAGCTGACTGGGGAAAGTATTCCTGCAGCTCTCCAAGCCCTGCAGCCACACTCTGATTCCTTATTGAAAGTCCTTGGCCAACTCTTCAGCCAAATTGACTTCCCTCCTGAGCTTCCAGAGCACTTCACCACACGCCGTGTCTGGTAGTGAGAGGTGATATTGGGGGTTTTTCTTTTAAATAAGTTTATTTTAGGAGCATAATGGGCTCCTCCAGCCAGTGAATGGTGCTGTGGAAAAGGAGCTGCTCTTGGTTCTCGCTCTGGAGAGGGGAGGCTGGAGTGGGAGGGGTGGAATCAGCCCTTTGAAAGTGGCCTCAAATTCCTCCTGCCACCAGCTGGAATTCCTCCTGCCACAGGTGCTCCTGCAGTGGGTTCATCCCCTTCATCCCTTGATTTGCTCCAGGAGTGGATGTTGATCTCAGAATGGAGGATGAAGCTGAGTTTGAGGAACCCAACATCACCCAAACAGCATGATGGGGGCTTTGGTGGGAAACCTCTGAGCAGGGAGGTCTCCGTCCCCATCCTTGTTGGAGAGGGGATTGTTGGCAGCAGAAACTGGGGGGGGATTTGTATCAGCTCGTGATTCACTCATCAGCTTTTACTGGTGTTAATGGTGTGGGTGATGCCTGCTGGGAAAAGTAGGGAGGTCAAAAGAGGAATAAGGGAGGAGTTGAGTGCTTTGGGATGGGGACATTGCCCTCCCAGTGACAGGGAGAGCTGGATGTTGCTTAAACACGTTGTTCCATGTGCCCCTTCTCGTTTCTGAAATGAAAAATTGAAAAATGATACATGAAATTTGTAAAGGAGGGAAGTGGAATGTTTGAGGTGTTACAGTAATCCTGGGTTTTTTTGCCTGTCTTCACATCTCTCCCTGGTTTCCTTGCAGGCTCAGGCACCAGGCACACAAAGAGCTTTACGCCTACAAACAGGTGAGATGATCCTCAGGGGGGTTTCTTCTCCTTCCCTTCGTGCCTAGTGCCAAATCCACATTGGAGCAGCCACTTCATCAGGTTTCCTTGTGCTCTTCCTCTCCTTGGGAGGTTTTTGGCCGAGGAAGTGTGTGGGAGTCACTTGGGAGTTGGACTAGATGATCCTTGTGGGTCCTTCCAACTCAGAATGACCTGTGAAGAGCAGTTGTAGCACCCAGGCCAGGCTTTAATTGTTCTCCACCAGCTGGGCCCCCCCAGCACCATCCCCTCACCTGCTCATCCTCAAGTCTCCGGGTTTTCTGCCGAGCAGTGGGAATTAACTCCACGCCTGGAGCACCCCAACCTCTCCAACCCCCACTGCGCAGTGATTGCCATCACCTCCCCAGCCACCAAACCATGTTTTGTGGGGTCTCAGTGTGCTCCCAGGATTGGATTTGGCTGCTCCAAACCCCTCCCAGCCCAGGGACCAGCTCCATGTCACCTTGGCAATCCCACGCATTCCAGTTAAAACAAACACAGCCCAGAGGTGGGTGTCGAGTTGCTGCTTCCACCTCCTGTTCTGTGCGGGATTTATGGGGTTTATCTGCCTCTGATCCATTGTTGGAGCAGGAAACTGGGTGGGGTCAGGCTTGGAAACAAACGGTTGCCCTGGATTTATCGCCCTCTCCAGGTGTTCAGCCTGGCTGGAGTGATAATGGAAGTGGCAGACATCCCTGCAGGAGCCTGTGGCAAGAGTGGGGGAGCCCAGGAGGGTTAAATTTGGGAAGAGGCCCCCCGGGATTTGGTCCTTGTGTTTCTCCCAGTGCTGCCTCCCTCCTGTCCCTGCTCAGGGGTGAAGGCTCCCTGGCTGTGCCAGGAGTACTGAGGGGTTTGCAGTTCTCTTGGGACACTCAGCAGGATCTCTTTAGGGAGATTTTTCCTGGGAATCCTCCGGGCAGAAGCTTTGTCCTGACCCCAGCTCTTTGTCTTGCAGGTCATACTCAAGGAGAAGGTGAAGGAGCTGAACCTCCACGAGGTGAGCACGTCCTGGGGCACCAAAGGCTTCCTCACACTGGGGAGGGGGCAGATCCTCACATTTAACTCCTTTGGGAGCCGAGCATGCAGCCAAGAGTGCTTTGGAAATTGGGAGAACACCTCTGACAGGGCCTGGATTGAACCATCTCCCTCCTCCTGGCTGCCCTCGAGCTTTTACTGTGCTATTATTATTATTATTTATTGCCTTATTATTGTGGCAGTGATAAGAAGCTGTGGATTACGGGAGGCCAAGGAAAGCTGGGCTGTGGATAAAACATGTCCCTGGGTGGGGACATCCCCTCCAGCCCCGCCACTGTGGGAGCTCTGGGCAGGGCAAACTGAAATCCAGGGTAAACACACTTCTCCAGCTCCTGGGAGAGGCAGATCCATCTCTCCTTCCCTGCCCCCTGAGCTCTGGGACACCTCAGTTTTCCCTGTAGGTTTCCAGGCTCAGGGGGGCTGATTTTCCTTGTTTACAGCCCATTTTTCCGTGGAAGTTGAGCAGGAATCTGCTCGAGCCCCATGTCAAACATGGGCTGGATTTATTTATTCCCCTCAAGACAACAGAAGTGCCCACCCACACCCTGGGCACGAGGCCACTCTGTACCAGCTCCAGTTGTTCATAAGCCACTATTTATTTTATTTTAATTCCCTGGGCAGAGCCCATCCCCTGTTTTATCCTCTCCCCTGCAGCCAGGGGGTAAATCCCGAGAGCCCCAGGGTTCCCTGCAGTTCCTGCTGGAGGCCCCTATTCCCCACCGACCTGCAGTGGGGTTTTCTGTCAGCACATGGGACTTCAAAGCATTTCCCGGGGTGAGACACGGGGTTGGAGGAGGGATTTGGGAACGTGCCATAACACTCTGTCCCTCCTCCTCTCCACTTGTGTCCCCAGCTCTCCGCAGCTCTCCCAGATTTTGGGGAGGACAAGGGGTCTGTGGGAAAGGGGATGGAGCAGCTCAGGCTCCTCCCTGGGGTTTGGGAAAGGCTGGAAGGGTTTTTTGCTCCGAAATATCCCTTTTTGGGCATTTGGATTGTGGCATTTCCAGCGTGTGTTTCTGCAAAGCCGAGCACGGGGTGGGAATTTTCCAACATGACGGGGCAGCTGCGGAGGGAAAAGCACCCACCCAGCTCCTTCCCCTCGTCTCCCCGGGTTTGGTTTTCCCCTTTTTCCGTCGGTCTGCCTCTCCCAGGCCCTGGGGGGGATCGGGATGTGTGAGTTCGTCGGGGGTGGGGGGATGGTCCCCAGCAGCTGCGCCTGGCCCTTGTTGTGGACTGGGAAAACCAGACGGGAATACCCGAAATCTCCGGGAATATCCAGAATGAGTCAGGAAGAATTGGCTGCGAGAGGGAGAGGAGGTTTCTTTTGTCTTTTTCCCTGCTGGCAAAACAGCCACCAGCTTTCCCACCCTTTGCCTTTCCTTATTCCTAGGCCTGTTCCCTGTGGATCCGTCCCCTGCCCCCGAAAACCTGACACATCGAACACATCCCACCTTTGTGGCCTCTGCTCTGGGGAGGTCCCGGGGTCCCTTCCTCTGGGCAAGGGAGACCCGAGCCCCAGCCAGAGCCTGGGCAGGGAGACTGGGGAAAGCTTCAGGGAGGATTTCACCTCACTCTGGTGCAGCTGGGGAGGCCCTGGCACAGGTTGGGCAGAGAAGCTGTGGCTGCCCCATCCCTGGAAGTGTCCAAGGGCAGGTTGGATCCACCTGGGACAGTGGAAGGTGTCCCTTGGAGGGTCCCCATCCCCTGGTTCTGACCCCTTCAGAGCCATGTGTGTAGTGTTTAAGGGCTGACGTTGCTTCCTGAGCACTGACCTTTCCCTCTTGGTCCCACACCTTCCAGATCTGTGCCGTGTGCCTGGAGGAGTTCAAGCCCAAGGACGAGCTGGGGATCTGTCCCTGCAAACATGCTTTCCACAGGAAGTAAGTGTGGGAATGGCACTGGGGGGCTCCTGGCCTGAGGCATCCTGCTGCTCCTGTCCCCAGCCCCAGCCCAGGGGCAGGAATTGCAGGGGAAGCCCCTTTGGGAATGATTTTTATGGAGCAGCACAGGTCCAGCTGAGAGCTGCCAAAGTGCTTCACGTGTGTGTGTGTGTGTGTGTGTGTGTGTGTGTGTGTATATATATATATATATATATATATACACATCTTATATATTCCAAGCAATGGGTGTCCCTTGCGTGTGTGTATTTACGTCTGTAAAATTGATATAAATATATAAAACAGATCCTCTGGGGTTCAACTTGGAAGTTGTCCCATGGTGGGTCAGGAGTTGGCCTTGGTGACCCTCGTGGATCCCCTCCAACTCAGGCTGTAATTCCGTGAAAAATGTAAATGTGTGTCTTTTATATGGATGTGGTTTATATAAAGGAAAACCACTAAAATTTACATTACTATATATGATAATATGTTTTATGTAACAATATTCTATGTAACATACACTGCTATGTCTTATTCTGTTATATATAATATTCTATTATATATATTTAATATTTATATACATTATTATATTCACAGTATATTTTATATATTATCTATCTATAATTTATACTGTAAATATTGCTATATATTATTTATAGATATATTTTATATATTTATACATGTATATTTCATACTATACATAATTATATATAATAGAATAACAACATATGCTATATATATTACTGTGATTTTATTATAATTATTCCCATAATTTCTATTTTTATTAATATATATTCATTTAATACAAGTATGTAGTATGATATTTATAATTTCTACATGTATTTAATGCATTCATAGACACATTTTGTGTACAGCTTTGGCAGGTCATGTGCACATTTTTACCGTTTTCATGCCTCCATTTTCTAAACATGAGTATAAATTGGCTATAAAAAATAATGACACAAAGTCCAGGTGTTCATACACACACACAGAAACGTCCCAGGAAAGTAGGAATTAAAAATGGGGCAGCACAGAGCTCTTGGGGGGCTTGGGGGGGGTTTGCAGCCCCCGACTGATGCCATGTGTGCTGCACTGATGTCTTGTGTCCCCATTAATGTCTTGTGTCCCCATTAATGTCTTGTGTCCCCATTAATGTCGTGTCCCCACTAGTCCCATGTGTGTCCCACTAATGTCCTGTGTCCCCAATAATGTCTTGGTTGTCCCACTAATGCCATGTGTGTCCCCACTAATGTCCTGTGTCCCCAATAATGTCTTGGTTGTCCCACTAATGCCATGTGTGTCCCCACTAATGTCCTGTTTCCCCACAAATTCCATGTGTCCCACCAATGCCAGGTACCCCTACTAATGCCATGTGTCCCCCCACTAATGTCTAATGCCCCCACTAATTCCATGTTGGATCCACATTATAATATGTGTCCCATTAGTTCCATGTGTCCCTCTAATGCCGTGTGTGTCCTCAGCAATGCCACGTGTGTCCCACTAATGCCACCGGTGTCCCCGCAGGTGCCTCATCAAGTGGCTGGAGGTGCGGAAGGTGTGCCCGCTGTGTAACATGCCGGTGCTGCAGCTGGCACAGCTCCACGGGAAGCCAGACCCCGGCCCCCCCCAGGGCCCCCTGCCCGGTGCCCAGAACCTCGTATAGTCCTTCCCGGGCCGGAATTCCCTGGACTGCTCCCGCCCGCGGGACTCGGACACAACCAAAGCACTTGGGCCCCGACGGCCGCGGCTGAGCAGCCCCACACCCTGCGCGGGGAAGGGTCTGACCCTCGAGCCCAGCTCGGTTCCTCTGCCGGGCGAGGAGGGCACTCGGGATCCTCGTCGCCACATCCTTCTTCCAGCACATCCCTTCTCCAGCGGCGTGGTGGCACCCAGCGGCCTCCGGGAACGCCAAGGGGTCCCCCCAGCTCCTGGTGCCCACCAACGATGCCCGAAATGCAGGGGGGACCTGGAACGCCGTGGATGGTTCCTGCTCCCTCCTCTTCGCCTTCGGTTCCTTTGCCTTCGCCATTCCCACCAGGAAATGGGGTCTGAGCCCTCTCCCCGGGTTCGTGCTGCCGTTGGGTGTCCCCTCAGCGCTGGTGTCACCCCAGGAAGTGGCTCTATGGGATCTCCTGAGTTTGGATCCTGGTTGTCTCCCTCCTCGGTTTCCTCAGGGGGCTGGAGAGTCCCTGGGATGGGCACCGTCCTGGTGTCACCCATCAGCAGTGACAGCCACGGCAAGAAATCCTGGGCTCATCCCATCGCCTCCCAGCCCGTCGGGGAGGGGGGAGCTGGGCCACCCCCTCACCTCCCCAACCACAAACTGGGGCGTCCCCCGCCATCCTCATGACTCGTGTGCCCTGGATTTTGGGGAGGGGGGTGTCAGTATTACGCGGCGTTCCAGGGCTGGGGGGGGCTCCGGGTGCCATCCCCCCCTTCCCATAAATTCCGGGACTGTTTATGGAGCGTGGAGCCTCATAGACGTGTTTGTACACTACGGATTCTGCAGCAGAATATTTTTTAAAACATTCGCTGTTTTTGGTTTTTGTTTGGTTTTTTTTTTTTTTCTCTGTTTGTTTGGGGTTTTTTGTAAGCTCTATTTTTGTATATTTAATTGCTATTTGAAAAATTCTAATAATGCGTCTTTTTTGCTAATCACACTCTTCTTAAAGAAAAACCAGGAAAGAAAAACAAAAAAAAAATATCAAAAAAACCCAAAACCAACCAAGAGTTTGCATGTGATTTGACTTGAAATGTAAATAAAAGCAGGTTTTTGGAAGCGGGGGTGTGTTTGAGGGTTGAGGGAGTGGGTGGAAAAATCTCCTTTGGATTGTCCCCACGGAGGCCCCGCAGGACTGTCCCTGTCCCGCTGTCTGTCCCTGTCTGGCTGCTGCCCTCTAGTGCCGCCGGATCCCACCTGGAGCTCCCGGGATCATGGACAGGTTGGGGTGGGAGTGGAATTTTGGGACATGGAACTGCGGGGAATATCACCATCCATCCCGTTGTGCTGGAGCTCCCAAGAACGAGACAAAAAGCAAACAAGGGTTTCAAGCACTTAAAAAATAGCTGGTATTTTATTACAAGAAGAGAAAAAGAAAAGCCATTTACAAAAAAAAAAAGACACACACTACACCAGGGACTTTGGGTTCAGACCCTGCTGGATCTACTCAAAATCCAGAGAAAAGGGAGTCACACCACCATGGGAAAAGCCATGGAATGCTGGGGCCAGGGACTGTGCTGGCTCAGGCTGTGGGATCATTGCTGGCAAGTCCCAGCCCTCCACCGGTTTCCCAAGGTGTCTCCTGCTCTCCTTCCACCCTCAGCTCCCAACCCCCCTGCTCCGCAAGCCCCGATTCCACAGCCCCAGGGAAGGTGCAGAGACCTCGTTGCTTTGAGAGCGTTTATTGAGTGTGCAGGATCCATCACCAGCCCCATCCCAAGGGTGCAACTGCCACAGGGAACACTGGGAGCAGGGCCTGCGTGTGGGAAAGGGAGGGGGTCTCCAAAAACGACACGAGTGCAGCCATTAATAAATGCAAGAGGGAGCATTACAGAGCTCCAAGTGTGACTGGAGGAAGCGTCTCTTTGGTGGAGTTCTGTGCAGAGACTTTGGAAACAGAGAGAAAAACCCGACCAAACAAACACAAATATCCCTATTTCATCCTCAAAGTTTGTGCTGATGCTGCTGCCCCTTCCCAGACCGTCCCCAGCACACGGAGAATGCGACACCTCTGAGTGTGCACCCAAAGCTGTGCCCATCCCTTGCTTTGTCACCGTCACTCAATGTGGAGTAAACTACCTAAAAAGGGCAATTTCAGGTGACTGAAACGCCCCACAGACCTTCCCATACACCCCCAGGTCCAGGCAGTGTATTCCAGACCCATCCTTTGAACAAGCCTGCGCTGGGATCCAGGAAGGATTTCGACCCTTACGGACAAACAGCCGGTGCTGACCCCAGAGAACAGGCTGAGCAGGTGCTGAGCAGGTGCTGAGCAGTGAAACGTGGCCCCAGTGGCCCCCAAACCACTCAGGGAGTGTCTCAAATCTGCAGGTCCAGCACAGAGTGCGCACAGGGTCAGGCTGAGTCCAGGAGTTCCAGGAGAGCACCCACGGCACCGAAGTAACCCTGAGGAGCAACGGGAATAGCCAGAAAAAAACTTAAAACACCCAACAGGAAGGATTGGGTTGGAAGGGACCTGAAAACTCATCCAGTGCCACCCCCTGCCATGGGCAGACACCTCCCACTATCCCAGATTATTCCGACCTGGCCTTGGACACTTCCAGGGATGGGGCAGCCACAGCTTCTCTGGGAATCCCATCCCAGCCCCTCCCCACCCTCCCAGCCAGGAATTCCTTCCCAATCTCCCATCTCTCCCTGCCCTCTGGCACTGGGAAGCCATTCCCTGTGTCCTGTCCCTCCAGCCCTTGTCCCCAGTCCCTCTCCAGCTCTCCTGGAGCCCCTTTAGGCTCTGGAAGGTCTCCCTGGACCCTTCTGTTCTCCCAACTATTACACACTTGGTGTGACTTTAACAACACATAAAGGACAGAGCAAAGACACAACTCCAGGCAGGTACATTACAGAACAAAA
Source organism: Pitta sordida (assembly GCA_013390025.1). Lineage (NCBI taxonomy): Eukaryota > Metazoa > Chordata > Aves > Passeriformes > Pittidae > Pitta > Pitta sordida. The sequence continues at coordinate 43,413 of WEKX01018106.1, read as the reverse complement.
TAAAATCTCCAAAGGATTTGCATTTTACCACGAGACAAAAGGAATTTTAAAAGGGAGTTTCACCTCGTGCTCCAAGAAAAGTGCCTTCAGCTGTCCCTTCGACCAGTAGTCCAGGGCATAGGCCAGGAGCCTCATGGAGATGGTGTTGATCCGGAGGAAGTTGCCCACAAACACCACACGGTTGATGTTCTGCAAGTGTTTAGGGAAAAGAGGGAATATTGAGGCTAAATTTCATTTTTTTGCCCGTGATGATGGAAACCTCACGTGGGGAAGGGGCTGGAGCACCAGGAGTGGCTGAGGGAGCTGGGGGGGGCCTCAGCCTGGAAAGGCCCAGGGCAGGGTCTGCAGAACACAAAAAACACTCCCAATCCTGTCAGGAAGCAGGACCAAGCTCTTCTTCAGACCCTTCCACAGTGCCCTGAAACCCCCTGAAACCCCCAGGCTGAACTACAACCTTCTACCCTCAGGAATTTGAATAGAACAGTTGATTTTCCTGCAAAATCCTGATGCTGGCAGGGAACACTGATCATCAAGTGCCATCTCTTTTCTCTCCCAAACTCCAGCCTTGGATTCGTCATTAAATTGGTGACTCTTTACTGTTAAACTGAGGGGGGAAATATTCTTTAGAAGCCCACAATCAACACAATTCTGAAATAAAGACCAACCAGTGTATTGGGTTAAAATCAGACCTCCACCCTAAGTTTTCAATCCCAAAATAGCTCTCCTGTGCCATCACTCATCCTGCGTGACAAGCTTTGAAGTTGATTGTTTTCCAACAGGAAAATACTTCAGTTCCTCCTCTTACCACGGAATGAGGAAGCCCTGTCTGCTCCTACACTTTGATCCTTCTACGGATTTTCCTTCCCTCCTCCCACTGATTAAAGCTTTCCCTGAACTATCCAGGATCCTCTCTGCATTCAGCTGAACTCCAGAGCAAGGACGAGAAAGGCTGTGCGGGACACGTCTTGCCTCACTTTGTCAGCAAACGAAGGTAAAGGGAGAGGGGAGGAGTTGGGAGGATGCTGGATCCCGCTGGCTCATCCTGTGGGATCAGGCTCAGGACGCAGTGCAGAGCATGTCTCTGTTCTTTCATAGCCCTGTACAATGCTGCTTGACATGAATGCAACAAGGCAGCACTGTAAAGAAGCTGGAAGCACAAAGATGCAGCAACATGCCGTGGACGTGGTGGGGCTCGGCCAAGAAATTCAGAGCAGCTCGGAAAAACAACACAGGAAAAGATATCCAGCCTCTACCCGTCCTTTCCTGCCCTCCCAGAGGTGCCCAGAGCTGTTCCACAGGTGATGGAGCAAGGGAAGAGACCCCAGGATACCTCATTGAGGGCACACATCCGCGCGATGGAGCCGATGTTGTTGGTGATGGTGACCAACGTGGCCCTGGCCAGGTCCTCCTTGCTGACAGATTCCCTCTTCTCCTTGCTCATCATGTTTCCAAAGCTGCAAAGGTAAGAGTTTGGGGGTTAAAGGTCCCATCAGAATTCCAGGGGAAAACGGGAACTGCTAAGTGAAAAGCCAAGTGTTTCACCTTGAAGGGCTCATCTCTAACTTCAAACGCTATCAATCAAACACTGCAATCAATAACCTTACACCTCTCAAGAATGGCTGCTCTCCTAAGACACTTAAATCCAGTTTTTCAGGCTTGCAGGATCTCTGGTGAAAGTAAAATCCAAGTGACAATCGGGGGGAGGTGGTTACCTGGACGCCACAGCCCAGCCTGGCAGCCCGAACCGCTCGTAGTCTCCCCCGTAGATGTCCCGCACCAGTTTGTCCACCTTGGTGCTGTCCCCGTGGGAAGCCATTTCCAGGGCCTCCTCGAAGGTGGAGCAGCCCGTGAGAAGGCAGCAGAGACCAAAAAAGGTTCCCCCTCCAAGGCTGCAAGTAAAAAAAAAAAAAAACCAAAAAAAATTAATTATTAACATTAAAATTAATAAAGAAAACGGCTCGTTCCACAGAAAGCTTGGACTGCTCAGCTCTGCATCCACCTTCTTCCCAGCACTAGAGAGATTCATCTTAAAATTATTTATTTATTATTATTACTGCTAACTTTCTGGGAATTCAGGGAAGCCTAAAGCCAGGGAAGCCACTGGCTTTGCCTGGACACAAGAGCCACCTCTTCCAGAAGGGCAAGAAGTGGGGAATTACTGCTAAGCCTTTATCCCTCCCACCAAAACCAGGCAACTTCTGGAAGCCAGGATGGAAATCACCACTGCTTGGATCGAAGCTAATGTGATCATTACATTTGGGATAATCCCAAACTACCTGATCTAATCCGATCAATCAATCAATCCCTTAAATTCCTGCAGCAGGAAAAACAGCTTTAATAGGGACTGGTTGCAGTAAAGAAACCAGCACATGAGATCCAGATCCTCCCTTCCATGATGTTTCTTTGCTGGCAGGAAGAAGGGACTGCAGTTAAAAAGCAGAGGTTTGGTTATTCCAACCACCCTCATTGCAGCTGGTCCCTGAAAACATCCTTTACAAGGCAGGAACGTGCTCCAGTCTCCAAAACAACCCCCCCAGCACTCACCTGGTGCCTGTCACCCGTTTATAGTTGTCTTTGGAGTAGACAGCCAGAATGCTGACCCCTGAGCCGATGTTCACCAGGAGCAGCGGATAGGGATCCTCCAGGTTGAACGGGAGCTTCTGGCACCTCTCGGCATCCGTGGGGTTCTCAAAGTAGTAACACTCCGAGTGGCCGTTGAACCCCACGGAGTCGATGTACAACACTCCTTTGATAAGGCAGTCGAGCTCGTCCAGCTTACAGAGCTCAAGGTCACCCATCTGGGGGGAAGGGAAAAGAGGAAAGTTGAAGGAGGACAGGCAGGGATCAGGGTGGATGCTCAGGGCTGGAAAAATGCAGTGACTGGCAGCTCAATCCAGCTTTCTCTTTGCTTCCCTGAGGAAGCTGACGGGAGAGCACATGGACTCCCAGTTATCCCAGCCCTCAGGTGCGAAAGAGGGGAAAACAAACCTCTGGATCCACAGATGGACACAGGGAGAAGCCCATCAACTCCCACAGGCCGGACACTGAGGCACTGGCAGGAAAAGCCAGGAAACATTAGGAGGGACTTCACTGTTTGACCAAAATATCCCCCCAAAACCCATCCAAAGAGCGTCAGAAAAAGAAGAGAAGGTTACAAAAGCGTTTTGCCCTCAGGTCACTGCCCCAAGTGAACAGGACTGGATACACAGGGAAATTTCTTCACTGAGAGGTTGGTCAGGCACAGGAATGGGCTGTGCAGGGCAGTGGTGAATCCCCATCCCTGGAGGGATTTGTAACCCATGGATGTGGCACTTGGGGACGTGCATTAGTGGTGGCCTTGGCAGTGCTGGGGGATGATTGATGGTCTTAAAGGCCTTTTCCAACCTCAACCATTCTATGAAAATACCTTTATTTGCATTTTTCCAAGCCCTGATTAAACAAAAGTATCTATCACCTACAAACAAAGACCTGACTTAGAATGGAGCCACACGATCACATCAAACCCCAACTCTGAAATCCTGACAGTCACATTTACCACCAAACCTCACCCAGCACATCCACACGGGTGTCAGAAATGAAACAAAAGGCAAAGGAAGAAAACAAAGCAGGGGAAAAACAGGAATGAGAGAAAAACAAAACAACCCCGCAAGACTGAGATCACCATTAGCAGAGTTTAAAAGTACAGAGGAGGATTTGGAAGGAAAAAAAATCGGTGAACAATTTTAGATTTACATGCACGTTCGGGGAAGGAAAGTGCTTTAACTTAGAGACGCCAACTCGACTCCACACCCCTTTTCCCAAACCAAGCGTAGCTGGAGTTAGGAGGACACTTCCAAAACTAAGTCAAGACTCTGCAGAGGGAGAGTTTCTGTAGTTTCAAGCCCTCAAAGAAACGCCACCACCAGCCCCTAATGGTAGAGAAGCCAAAAATGCCTACTGTGCGAAAGTCCTGCTCAAATTTGTACGCTCCACCTCCCGTGGCACATAAGGTAGTGTGGAGGCTCGAGAAGTGCTTTTCGCTTCCCATTTGGATAAAAGCGGGCATGTCATGAGTAGGAAAGCGTATAAAGTGCAGATTGCCTTTACGTCCACACAGGGTTAGGTCCCTGAGCTCAAGGTGCACGTCCCGAATGCCTGTGGAGCCGTAGGCGACGTTGGACGTCAGGTATTTGCGGATGCTTTTGAGGTTTTCCACTTCTTCCTCTTCCTCTTCCGCCGTGATGTCCTTGGGTTCAAAATAAACCAGTTTCACCAAGGTGCCGCCGATGTCCAGGCCAAACCAGGGGAAGACTGGAGGGAGGAGACAAGAAGAAAATCAAACAGGGCGGGGAAATGCCACAGCACAAACACCTCTGCAGTGGGAGCTGTCCCTGTCCATGGCAGGGGGGTGGGACTGGATGGTCTTTAAGGTCCCTTCCAACCCAAACCACTCTGTGCCTTTATGAAAATAGTCATAAACTGAATTAATTCATGCAGTTCCCCAGGGACTCATGTGGTATCTCCATTTTCCAGTAAGAAGTGAAGACGGGAATGTTGGCAGAGACTCCCCCAACTCCTGTTTGGAGCTCCCAAATCTCTGACACATCCCACCCCAGCTCTGACAGGACCCACACCACCACCAGATCCTGCTGCAGATTTAATCCCCAGCTACTCCTTTTCCCAAGTTCTGAACCAGAGCCAGAGCCATGGATAACCCCAGTGCTTTTACATCAAAGGGACGTACAAACCTTCCCTAATTACAACACAAAGCTGAGGTAGACAAGTAATCTAAGATGCCCCAGGGACACAAAAACAAATGTCTAATTGGATTATTTTATTAGTCAAATTCCCCCATGGTACAAAATATGCATCAGTGTCAGGCCCAGCAACATTTACAGCTGTGTTAGATAATGAGCTTCTTGGAAAAGATCAAGAGAAACCCCCGATCTGATGGAATCTGCGATTAGAGCTGGGAACTGGAACAGATTAATATCACTATTAATGAGCTAAAAGAGAGGCTGGAGCTAACGAGATGCACGGGCTCCAGAGCAGAGGGAGAAATGCAACCACATGTTGGGGCTTATGGCAGCAGGATTAAACCCTTATGGCGCACTCCAGAAGGAAAGAAGGAATGTTTAGAAAATAAACCTGAATCATAGAAACATAAAGGATGGAAAGGCTGGAAAAGACATCAACAATCCCAACCGTCCCCCCAGCGCTGCCAAGGCCACTATGAACCCACGTCCTCAAGTGCCACATTCACAAGGTTTTAAATCGCTTCAGGGATGGGGATCCATCACTGCCCTGGGGAGTCGTGCCAGGGCTGGACAACCCTTTCAGTGAAGAAATTTTCCCAATATCCAAACTAAACTCCCATGGAGCAACTTGAGGCCATTTCCCCTTGTCCTGTCCCTTGTTCCCTGGGAGCAGAACCCGACTCCCTGTACGGGAATGGAGAGAATTCCAGGTGCCCCCTGAGCCTCCTTTTCTCCAGGCTGAGCACCCCCAGCCCCTTCCCCAGCTCCGTTCCCTTCCCTGGACACGCTCCAGCATCACCAACATTCCTGTGGAAAGCAGGACCTTGGGTTTCACTAAAGCTCCTCCAAGTCAGAGCCAGGGATGATAACACACTGCTCTTACTGTCCCTGATTTGTTTGCTTATCTCCAGACAGATAAGGCTGGGGCACAGAGCAGCCTTCACTCCTCCTGCCCTCAGGAGCAGGAATCCCTCGGGTCAGGCTCTTTGGGGAATGATCTTTGCAGAGCCACCACACCAGGGGGTTTGGGGATGGCACATTCTCTCCTTGGCAGATTCCTACCTGGTGGCAGTACAGCACCTTCCAGAGCTTTCCAGCTCCCAGGGGCTGCTGGAGCCGGCAGCTCCCCACGGTATTTTTAACCCAGTGAGTTATTTTTATGTCTTTCCATAGAGGCCACCCCCAACAGGCACCAAAGGAGATCTTGAAAGAAGATGCAGAGCTCTATTTTTGGAGGCACATCCACTTCCCAATCACTCTCCATTTCTGAGGCATTTACTTCAAACAAGGACAGACATAAAAATAATTTTTCATGAATGAAAGAGAATCTGAATTGCAGCCCAACAGAGGGAGAAGGCAGGAGCAATCCAAAGGCTTTTAGATGTGTAGATAGTGATGGGAAAAGGGAATGTTTTTAAACTAAAAGGAGAGGTTTAGATTGGACCTTGGGAAGAATTTCTTCCCTGTCAGGGTGGTGAGTTTTCCCAGAGAAGCTGTGGCTGCCCCATCCCTGGAAGTGTCCAAGGCCAGGTTGGAGCAACTTGGGATAGTGGGAAGTGTCTCTGACCATGGCAGGGAATTGGAACAAGATGGTCTCTGATGTCCCTTCCTACCCAAACCACTCCATGATTCCACGATTTGTTCCTGTCAGGACATGCAATTTGATTTCTGCATTATAAAGTCTACATGAGAATTATTTTTCAGCATCTATTATTCAGCATCTCCACCCAGCACTGCCCTGAAACCAGGATCCAACCTCCCGAGCTGGGACACAACCTCCCGGCTGGAAAGGCTCCGCGTGGAGCAGCTGGTGTTCTCCATCTGCCTTCCCTGAGTCACCAGGGAGAAATTCTAAAAGACAGCCCATTAAGGTAATTAACTTCCACCAAATGACGGTTAATTATGGCTCTCTCATTATACACATCCCAGCCACAGGTGAGGAATCCAAGGAAGGAGCGGGTGAGCTCAAAATTAAGTACATCTTTCCCGTTCTCCAAAGGATTCCCTATGCAGGAACACCTGTTGGAGAACTCAAATAACCCAGGGCAGGGACAGAAGTTCCCTATAAACCCGTTTTTTGCAGGGAAGGGGAACGGCACACAAAAGAGAGGAGGGAATTTTTTCAGTGACATGGAGAACCACGTCATTTTTTTCCCTGACTCTTACAGGAAACCATCCAACAGGAACATGGAGGGCAGCGACAGCTCTTCCACGTCTGAGAACCAGAAAAATCCAAGGGAGGAAGGAGGAAGCTCTCCTGGATGAATGCCATCACCATCTGCTATGGAGATTTCTCTTAAAACACCAATTTTTTTTCTCCCCAGCAGCTGAACACCATCCAGAGATCTCCCCCTTTTTAATCCTCTGAAGCGATTTTCCCGAGAGCGCTGCGGCAAATCTGGAGGAGCAGCAGGAGAACTGCCGGCATCCAGGAGCCTCTGGGCATCCCCCAGGCTCATTTTGCTCAGTCAGAAGGTTCTGCTGGAATAACCAGCCAGCAGCTTTAATGGCCAAGGCAGGAAATGCAAATGCTGCCTCTTCCCTGGAGCCCTCCATGGGGGCACAGCCCCACCACTGGGAGAATGAATGGGGCGGAGGGCAAACCTGTGGGCGAGCTGGGAAGAGGGTCATTGTCCAGCTCCTCCTGGGAAGTGTTCAGCTGTTCACTGAGGGTTTGGGCACTTAAAAGAGCGGCAGGAAATCCTGTGCTCTCAGCTCAAAACCTCTGGTAGTTTTCTCTTTGAAGAAACTCTCTGTTGCTTTGTCAGCAGGACGAGAGCCGTGAGTCCCACTCTCATCACTGGCTCATCATTGCTGCACTGGCATCATGGTTGCCCCTGGATCCCTGGAAGTGTCCAAGGCCAGGTTGGAGCCACCTGGGACAGCGGGAGGTGTCCCTGCCCATGGCAGGGGGTGGCACTGGGTCTTTAAGGTCCCTTCCAACCCAAACCATTCTGGAATTCCACGTGCCGAGTGGCGGCACAGACTCACCGCCCTGGTGCTTTTCCCTCTGAACACCTTGGATTCATTTTCCCTCTTGCACATGGAACCCCAGAATGGTTTGGGCTGGAAGGGACCTTCCAGATCATCTCACTCCATCCCCTTCCCCCAGACCACCCAGGCCTGTTTCCATTTCCTCCCCTAAGGCAACACATTCCAACAGCAGTTATCAACTGCATCCTAAAGACATTTTTTTTTCCCCCAAGGAAAAAATAAATAAAATCCTTCATCCTTTGGCCTGACAAAGCCTTGCTTTGCCTGAGCACAGACAATTTTAAAAGCGGCTCTGTACGTATATTTTCATGTTTGCAGCTCTTTGTCTTAAGAACAAACCTCCCTCTCAGGGGCAGATCTGTGGAGACCCAGCAACAAACAAAAGACAAGTCTGCCAACCACAGTTAAGGGCTCCCCCAGAACAGCTCAAGGATATCCTGCCACCCTCCCCTCAAACCCCTTTTGCAGTCAGACTGTAAGATCTCCGGGGCCAGGAAAAGAAAATGCCTTTTTCTGATATGTAAATGACTTTATAAAATTGGACACTGCATAAATAATAATAACTAAAAAAAAACCCTCAACAGACTCATCCTGGAAGCTGCAGAAGTGTCAAAATGAAAGAGGAGATGTAATTAAAGATCTCCACGGTGGATTTCCTTCACAAAACAAGCAGCTGAGTTGCATTTCAGAGTGATCCTTAACTTTTGAGTCAATTATATCGGGAGCTAATAAGATTAGCCTGTGGAGCAATGAGGGCTGATGGTTTGGTTGAGTGGGTGACAGCATCTCTAGGTTTACTCTAAAGTATTCAATATTGTATTTTAATAGCATTATACCACGCTGGAAATCCTACAGCTAGGAAAAAATACACTTCATTAGCATTTAATATAAAGTGACACTAAGCCTGCGTGTCCTCCCATCCCTAAAAACAGGCTCTGGGAGGAATTCACATTTTGTACACCATTCCAAAATTGAAAAAGGCGTTTAAAAACCAAAGCTTGAATTTTGTACGACTCAAGAGGTGTCAAAAGAGCATTTTGTTTGTGCCTCTGCTTGGACCCTGTGTATGCTGTCAGTGTGAAGCCACCTGTGCATTTTATCTTTGCACGATACTCAGAGAAGAAACTAAAGCTTTAAATAAAAATTACAAAGAACATTCCCCTGCTGATAAAGCTTTTAGTGCAGGACATGCCTCCCTGCACTAACAACCCTGCCAGGATCCTCTTCCCAGGGTAACATTCCAAAGCTCCAACCAATCTCCTCGATGTTCTCAGGGACATTCCTCACTCCCTTCTGGGAGCAAGAGTGTCCTTGACTTCTCCCCTCCCTGCCTGCAGCAAAGCTCGTCAGCTCCTCAAGTGCACCAACAAAGATTCCACAGGAACCATGGAATCCTTGAGGTTGGAAAAGACCTCCAGGGTCATCGTGTCCAACTCCAAACCCAGCACTGGCACCTTCACCGTTCCCAGGCACCACATCCACACGACTTCAATCAAGGAATTTAAATTTAAATTTCCAGGGAATCCAAAAGCCCGAGGAGATGAAGGCAGGCAGGTGGCTGCGCTGTTTATTTCGGATCTATCCCAAATCCAGCCCTGCCTTGGCCTCAGACCTTCCCTGATCCCCACAGTGGAACGGCCCTGGCTGCACATCCCTGGCACAGAGGGAGCAGGAGGAAGGAGGATGAGGAGCCTGCTGGAATCCTTTCATTCCTGGGCAAGCAGGGCTCATCTGCCAGGGCATCTGCCAGCACGGCCAGGCAGGACGAGCCTCAAGGTGACCCAGCTCGTTTGCCACATGCCAGCAGCAGACAAGTGCGAGCTAAAGTAGGACATTTCTGATCCCATGCCCATCAAGTGCTTCGCTTCACTTCGGCTCCATGTCTCCCTTAAGGTGGGATTGAGCATTTTAACTCCATTTTAACTGACCCTGGCATCAGGCATCGCCCCTGCTAAGGGATGCCCTGGCTCCAGCGCATTTCTCTTCCCAATATCACAAGAATCATTTAGGAAAGAGAGGCTACACTGTAATCCCGAATCATGCCACGCTGACCTTCCAGACTGCACCCAAATCCTCTCTTGGAAGCTGCCGGAATTCCTGTTTTCCTTAAAGCATCCCACGCCACTCTCTGCATTCAACTCCACCACAACAAACCACAACCTCAGCGCCCAACTTTCATCCACATTTTCCTGAGAAGACACAGAAACTGCCCCGAGCAAGGCAGAGAATCATCGCCCAACGCAGAGCTCGAGTCCTCCCTCACTCTCATACCAGAGATCTCCTTCATGTCTTCACACCCTATTAACTACCAGGTTTCTAATTAACAGCCCCACAGATCCCTACCCCTATTTTTCACGCTAAGACAAGGCAAAACAGAAGCTCCTTTTCCACCAGCAACCAAAAAAGGAGCAACAACACCATTGAAACGCCACACGAACAGGGGAACAACAACGTCTCAGCATCGCCAGCCAAGAGAAGAGACGCAGGAGAACCCTGATCCCTGTTTCCAGCCTGGATTCATTGCTCACACCCTTTTAGCAGCTGTGCAGGTACCCAGGGTTTACACTGACACTGTTTTATATTCAGGGTGCAGCAGTTTCCTGCCAGGAGGAAGGACTCCAGTGAAAGCCAAGGAATAATCGCTCCGTTCCTGCTGCAACATGGCTGAAGTCAGTGACAGGCACGGCACCTGCACGGCAGCTCCTGCTGCTGCCAAAATGAAGGCTGCCATCCATTTTGCCGTTTCCAACAGGACATTTACAAACGTGGCTTTAGGGATGGTTTTTTGCCCCTTACAAAGCCTGGTTCAGTGTGTGTGCTCAGTCCCTGCCGAACCCTTCCAAATTTCTCCTGGAATTTCCACCATTCCTTTCGCTCTCCATCGCTTTGCTTTCCCAGTTACCAGCCTCACGCCCTGATGTCTCTGTCTGTCCTTCTGTCTCCTCTTCCTCACACCCTGTGCCACCAGTCACCCTCCTCACCCCGATCCACAGTCCCCAGTTCAGGCACCTGTCCCTCATCCTAAACTCCCCACAGCTTGTCCCAGAGGTCAAGTTGTCCCCATCGTCCCCAACGGGAGCCAGTGGTGCCGTTTTAAGAGCTGGACTCGATGACCTTTGTGGTTCCCTTCCATCTCAGAATGTTCCGTGAATTCTGTGAACCTGTGCCCCAGTGCGCTGAGCCTGTGCCACTGCCCTGTGTCCCACCGTGCTGTCCCCAGGCTGACCATGTCCCCCCCGTGCTGTCCCCGGGCTCTGACCATGTCCCCACCGTGCTGTCCCCAGGCTGACCATGTCCCCACCGTGCTGTCCCCAGGCTCTGGCCATGCTGGGGCAGTACTGTCACCCCAACGTGGTGTCCCCCAGAGTGGCCAAGCCGGGCACACGCCATCCCCCCACTGTGGGGATCCAAGCCAGCGTCCCACCAAGACCCCAAACCGCCCGTACTGGAGGAGCTCTCGTGTCACCGTGTCCCCCCCGTGCTGTGCCCAGGCTGGCCATGATGGGGCCGTGCCCAGAGCCCCGCCCGTGNGCCGCGCGGAGCGACAGGCGGCTCCGCCAATGGGAGGCCGGCACCGGGCGGCTGCGGAGAGCCCGGGCTCGGCCGCGTACACTGATAAGGGCAGCTGCCCAATGGGAAGCGGGGGCGGGACGATATGCGGCAGCGCTGGCCAATGGGACGCCTTTGAAGCGGGATTGATAGGGCAAGTAGCCAATGAGTGAGGGCGCTGCTGAGAGGGGCGGGCAAGACGCGGTGATTGACGGGCCGGGTAACGGTGGCAACGCGGGCCCGGAGGGAAGGGCCGCAGCGGATCCGGCTGGGCTGGTTTGGATGAGCCCTGGAAATGCAGATGGAGAGGGTGTGACATCCCCGGCCTGGAAAGGGGATTAAAGACCATCTCATTCCACTCCCCTGCCACGGACAGGGACACCTTCCACTAACCCAGGCGGCTCCAGCCTGGCCTTGGACACTTCCAGGGTCCCAGGTGGGATGTGGTGAGACCCCAGTGACCCAGGGTGCTCCTCACCTGCCCCGGGGTAATCCCGGCTCACCGCAGTCCTCGGGCATTAACTCGATACCAGCGGCATCAGTGACCCACATCCCGTGAGAGTTTGCTGAATCCGGGTTGCCAGGGCAAACCCGGGACAAATCCGGGTTCTAACACCCTGCTGGGTGAGCTGAGGGATCAGATAAACAGGGCTGGCACTGAGAGGAGATAAGGGATGAGCTCTCTGAACACAACCAACCTCCCTCGGAGCAGCGTTGCCTTAATTTGGGTAAAAAAGGCACTCGCTGAGCTCCGCTGCCCAAAACTCTCACTGTTTTCCACCCCTGATGGATGTTTCACACACCTGGGCGGAAAGAGCCGGAGCTGGGACAGCAGGAGGAGCTCACGGGTGTCTCGGCTGTCACAGCAGAGCCCTCGGGAGGCTCCTGGGTAAGAGGCAGCGTGGGGAGGGCACTGGAAAGGTCCATTCCCTCCCAAAACCTTCCTGTTTGTTCCCAAAAGGCACAGGGGGTGGGAGCCAGGGCTGGGCATGTTCTGCAGGTCAGGGGAGCAAGAACCAGCTGAACCCATGCGGCAAAGGCAAAGCCTTTTCTGTGCAGGATCCCAGGATTTGGTTCAACCGGAGATTCCGGGAGACCCTGGACCACGGAGGAGCAGCTTGGTGGGCACGGCCCAGCTCAGCACACACCTGTGCACGGTGCCCATCTGGTCACACTCAGGCTGGAAGGTCCTTCCCACATCCTCCAAAGCCTGCAACACTTTGCAGCTCGGACCTCTGCTCGCTGCGTTTCTCCTCCCAGAACTTGTCTGGTTCCTCTCTGGCAGCAACATCCCGACTTCCACAGCTCCGCTGCCTCGGGAACCACCTTCCCTGTCTCCATCCCAGGCACCCTACCAAGGATTCCCTGCTACTGTGGGAATCCTTGGGCCGTGCTGCAAAACGAGGTCTGGCAGCTGTCCCCGAATCCCGTCACCTCTTCCATGACCTTCCCACCTTCCCACCGTGTCGCTGCCTTCAGGGCATTCCCTGCGGCCACAGCGTCCTCAGCCTCCTGCTCCTCACCTCACAGACTCACCACAAGTCGGGTGTGAAGCATCAAACCAATTTATTACAGTTAGTTGAAGGCTTTTTGTCCTGTTAGTAAAAACATGTGCAGGGAGACGGATTCTTCCCTGTCCCATCTCCTGCCCACGAGGCTTTAAAGTGCTGCGTAACAACTGTGAAGATCCTGGCACTTCACAGCGGGAATCTGAACTCGTGCTGTTCCCTGGGCCCAGGCGGTGACAAACCAGCCGCTTCCCAAGGGAAACGTGGCACGAGGAGGCAAAGCATACAGGCTGCTGCTGAAAAGTACGGAAAAAACGTGGGAAGAATTTTGCAGGCAAATGAAGCATCAGGAGGGCCTTGGTATGGATGGATGCTGCTGGTTTGGGATCTCTGTCCCCTGAAGGCAGGTGCCCCCTTCTCTCTAGGGAATGATAAGGTGGTTATCTCAAACGGGGAGAGCAGCTCCCACATTCCCTCTCCTGGCAGAGGGGCTTGGATGTGTTTAAAAGGACTGTCCCTCCCTCTGCTGGACACAGGGATGGGCACGGAGCAAGGAACACCTGGAGCTCGCATGTGCATCAGCCTGGTCACACTGCAAACAGCACCTCCCTGCTTGTATTTATTGTCCTTAGCGGTTTATGGAGGCACTTCTTGGATTTTTGGGCAGAGGGAATGTGTTAGGAGGGAGGAGCAGCCATTCCCACCATCACAGAGCTGATGGACCCGTACCAAGCTCTGGACACAAAGGCTGCACTTGGCAGTCAGGCTCCAGGGAGTGACCTCCCTTCTGCTCCCTGGGTTTTGGGAAGCTGTGCTGACAGTGGGAATCCAGGACAAGTCACTGGACACAGAGGCGCGACAGAGATGATTCTGTCCCTCTTGTCCCTTCAGCTGAGACCCCACCTGCAGAGCTGCTCCAGCTCTGGGAACAACAGCACAAGGAGCTGGAGCTGCTGCAGAGAGTCCAGAGGCACTGGAGATGCTCCAGGGTTGGAGCCAGGCTGGGAGAGCTGGGAATGTTCCCCTGGAGAAGAAAAGGATCCAGGGAGAGCTTGGAGCCCCTGGCAGAGCCTAAAGGGGCTCCAGGAGAGCTGGAGAGGGACTGGGGACAAGGGCTGGAGGGACAGGACACAGGGAATGGCTTCCCAGTGCCAGAGGGCAGGGAGAGATGGGAGATTGGGAAGGAATTCCTGGCTGGGAGGGAGGGGAGGCCCTGGCACAGGTTGGGCAGAGAAGCTGTGGCTGCCCCATCCCTGGAAGTGTCCAAGGCCAGGCTGGCGCAACCTGGGACAGTGGGAGGTGTCCCTGCCCATGGCAGGGGGTGGCACTGGATTGTCTTTAAGGTCCCTTCCACCCAAACCACTCTGTGGTTCTGTAACACAGAAGGGAAGAAACAACAGCCTGAATGAGAAATGTTGTTCCAAGTCCCATCCAAGCTGGCCTTGAACAATTCCAGGCATGGGATACAGCTTCTCTGCCCAACCTGTGCCAGTACCTCACCACCCTCACAAGGAAGAATCCCATCCCAATCTCCCATCTCTCCCTGCCCTCTGGCACTGGGAAGCCATTCCCTGCGTCCTGTCCCTCCACCCCTTGTCCCCAGTCCCCCTCCAGCTCTCCTGGAGCCCCTTTAGGTACTGGAAGGTGCTGGAATGTCTCCCTGGCGCCCTGAGCATGTCACACCCCAGTATGGTCTCCCTGCAGTGTGCAGTTGATCCTGTTTGTGTCCCAGCCTGGGCACAAGATTGCTATATTCCTACCCCACAGCAACAGGTATCCGAAAAGCCAAGAACTGCTTCCACCTTCCCAGCCAGGCTCCAAAAATCCAGCCCACAGATCAAAGACACTCAATGACTCCTGTGGGACCAAGTCTGCTTGATGTGAGCCTTGCCTGAAACATTCCCTTTGAAGCAGAGCCCCCTTTCTCTGCCCAAAGGGGGTGAAACGAGGCTCATCCTTGGGAATGTTGGGGAGATGCGGCTCTTTTCTGACCCTCACGTTTATCCCCAGGGTCAGCTCCACATGGAGCAATCCCAGGAGGAGCAGCAGAGCCAGAGACACCCAGTAACTGAACATGAGATGCCTGTTGAAGGCTCCTGCACCAACACCTGGGCACGTTTTTAAACCAAAATGAGCAGAACCAAGGAAATCAGCTCTGCAAAACCTCTCCTGGCTGCACTGCCTAAAGGGACACAGGAGTCACTCTCTGGGTCACCAGTGCACTGTTCCCTGGGGGCTTCTGGGACCAAACGAGGAAGACATGGAGAATCACCATGAGGACTTTCCTCTGACCCAAGGGATTCCTCTGGAGAGAGACCTCTCTCCATGGGCATAAAAACAGGATGGCTGGGAAACTGGAACAGCCCCAAACCCAACAGCATCATATACCAAGGCCTCTTCCAGCACGCCCTTCCAGAAAGAGATTTAACAACGCTCCTACCATCCCCCTGCTGCTCTTCAGGCTTAAAACGCATGGGCCAAAATCCTGTTGCCAGAGGAACTGTCCCAGGCGCTACTTGTGGAGCCGAGCGTACACCAGGAACGCCGCGGCGGAGATGATGGCGATGCCCACGGCTGGCAGCACGTACGGCAGGGACGGGGCGTCGCTGTCCCCCGCGGGGACCTCGCCCTGAGATGAGCTGGTGGCAGCGCCGCGGCCACCGCTGGAATCAAAATCCGGGGAGCCTCCAAGGGGCCCAACGCCATCGCTGCCGGCTCCAAGCTGGACACTGGGGTGATGATCCACACGGACCTCGTGGGTGCCCAGGGAGGTGCTGCCCCAGCTCGGAATGGAACGGGGCCGTGCGCCTGCTCCCGCTGCCTCCTCTTCCCTGGGCTCTGCACGAGCCACTGGAGCCGGGCACCCTGGGGAGACTCTGGGGAACGCTCCTCCCGAGCTGGAGCTATCTGTGCTCAGCAGGATTGGGTCGCTGCTGAGGCCGAGGCTACTGGAGGCTGTGGAATTGGGATTGCCGGGCACCTCCGGGCTCGCCGGAACCACAGAGACGAGGACGTCCGGCTTGCTGAGCTCCACCTCCCCCTCCGTGTCGCTGCAGGGTGACCAGATGCTCGTGGCAGAACTCCCCCCGGAAGCTGATCTCCCAGCCGTGCCTTCGGAGCCTCCTACCACAGCTGTGCCCGGCAGAGGATCTGCCGAGGTCAGGAACACCTTTGGGAGACAAGGAGAGGGGTTGGGTGCTGTGGGAAGCATCCACTGGCCTGGTTGTGGGCACACAAACCACAGGACAAACCCACTGCAGCCCTCAGCCCCCACATCTCCAGCCATTAACAGTGAGGTTGGGGCACAGGTGACTCCCAGGGCGGGGAAAGCGAGTGGAGCAGGGAGGTGCTGGGGCTCCAGGGAACCTCTGGCATTCCCAAGAGATACAGGAAGGAAGAGGAGCCACTCAGTGAGGAGAGGGGTGGAAACTGGCACTGGGGAAGGCAGGAGGCTGACTGGCAAGTCAAAGAGGGGAAATAAGGACTCAAAGCCCAACTCGACTTCCTTCTCTTATGCTCCAAAATGCGGTGTCTGAACAGTAATATGAACACAATGGGAGGAAAAAAAATCCCAGAATAAACTTGCTCAAAATGTGACTCAAATGTCACTCAAAATGGAGCAGAAAATCCCCCAGGCAGGGGGAATTCACAAAGGCCTGAATGAAATGCAAGGGGCAAGAGGAAGAGTCACCTACTTTCTCCTTTGTCGGCACAGAGCAGGCGCTGCCAGTCCTATTCCCAACAGGCAGTTTCTCCTCTTGCACAGGAGACTTCATGGAGCTGTACCGGGATGGGGAGGGGCCTCTGGGCACTGGGGTACCGACCAGGGTGGCTGTTTCCATTGAAGTGTCTGTCAGGGAGAAAAGAAAGCACATTGTGTTAAGCAGGAGGCCTAAAAGGTGAGTTTTGCTGTTCTTCAAGGATGCTGTGACAGGACAG
This sequence comes from Pitta sordida, assembly GCA_013390025.1. Taxonomy (NCBI): domain Eukaryota; kingdom Metazoa; phylum Chordata; class Aves; order Passeriformes; family Pittidae; genus Pitta; species Pitta sordida. Next base: position 26,687 of record WEKX01018106.1, on the reverse strand, counting down.
TCCGTGAGCTGAGGGGATCACACAGGGAACAGGACCCACTGCCCTGGCTCTGCTCCCCCTGAGACCCTGGAGGGAGAGCAGACCCTCACACTGACTCTGTGAAGCCCATGAGAGATGCAGGAGATGCTAACCCCCACCCAGACAGAGAACACAAACATCTCTGCAGACTAAGGGAGGGGGAGAAGTTTCACACCCCAAAGCTGCCCCACTGACAAAAGAAATTAAAATGCAGTTGGACAAGATGATCCTTGCAGGCTCCTTCCAAATTAAATAGTCTAATCTATTCTATTCCAACATTTAACCCAGCACTGCCAAAGCCATCACTGCTCCATGTCCCCAAGTGCCACATCCACACGGCTTTGAAATCCTTCCAGGGATGGGGACTCCACCACTGCCCTGAGCAGCCTGTTCAAATGTTTGACAACCCCTCACATAAAGAAATCTTCCCTAATATCCCACCTAAACCTCCCTTGGCACAACCTGAGGCTGTTTCCTCTCATCCAGTCCTTTGTTCCCTGGGAACAGAGCCCAACACCCACGTGGCTCCCCCACTGTGTCAGGGAGTTGTAAACAGTGAGAAGGTCCCCCTCAAGCCTCCTTTTCTCCAGGCTGAGCCCTCCGAGCTGCTTCTCATCAGACTTGTGTTCCAGACCCTTCCCCAGCTCCATCCCCCTCTCTGCACACACTCCAGCAGCCCCAGTTCTTTCTTGCAGTGAGGGTCTCTCAGCAGCACCTCGTGCTCCCCAGTGCTCTGCCGGGAAGGAAACTCACCTCCATCCCCTCTGTGCTCCTGCAGCTTCTTCTGGGCATCAAACTGCTGCTGTATGAGGAGGGGGCTGCGCACATCCACAGTGCTGCCCAGGGCCTCGCTGTGCTCAGAGCGTGGCACTGGCTGTGTTTTTGGCAGTGAGTTTGGGGGCTGCTGCCCCACCAGCCTCGGGAGTGACTCTGTGGAGACATCAGAGTCCTCTTGGGGCTCGTTCCAGGACCGCTCCGGGCCGTGGGTGACACTTGCATCCCTCGAAGGAAGAGACCTGCCCAGAGCCAAGCCGGGCGCGCCGCGGTGCAGGTGGTTGGCATTCCCAAAACACCCGTTGTCCACACACACGGGCCGGCGGCTCTGCCAATCCCGGCCCTGCTCTGGGGGCACGGCCGATGGCACGGCCACACTGGCCACCGCTGGGGTGCCCACTGACCCCTGCACGGGGAGTGAGAGGTGCCCCCCTCCGTCGTGCTCATCGCTTACTCCGTCATGGACTGTGCTTCCAGGGGGAGTTGGCTGGGGACTCTCTTGCTCCAGGAGTTTTTTGGGGAGCTAGAAGGAAACCAGCTGGGTCAAGTCACTGGAATGAGGGGGTGTGGGACAACTGAGGTGCCCCAAACCCTGGCGAGGCTGGGGACAAAGGGGTTTGAGGTCCCTCCCTGGCACCTGCCGGAGCTCACACGAGGGCCAGGGGCTGTGGAGAGGAGCCCGGACTGACAGAGTGGACCCTTCATATCCCCATGGAAGGGAAGCAGGAAAGGGAGCCCGGACTAACCAAGCAGCTCCTGCACACCCCTCACAAAGGAAAGGCAAGAGAGGGAGCAGTTACAAGGCCGTACACAACCTTTAAGTTACCAGATGCAGCAGAGATCACAGCAAGAGGCTGCCTGGGGTGGCCCTGAAGGAGTGTGGCCCTACCACAGGCTCCCCACCCCCCACCAAAAGGGACCCCTGTGCTCCTGTCTGACATGTCCCGTGCTCACCGACTCCTGCACCGGGGCTCTGGCCTCCAGATCCGTGCTCGTGGTGATGGCAGCGCTGGGCAGGAGAGGTGGACGGTCACCATCGGGCAGGTCTTGGCATGGCTGCTCACCCAGCGGTGCCCCCGGAGCAGGATTCGGCCCTGGGGACGGTGTCTGGGCACTCACGGAGGAGGCAGCAGGATGGGCATTGCCGGGAAGGGAGGAGGCAGGAGCAGAGGGACCTGGAGGAGCCAAGCGGACAATGAGCAGGGAGATTGTGGGAAAAGCTCAGGAAGCAGAGGGGGGCACCCAGGGAGGACGAGGCTACGTACGGCGCGTCCAGGTGTCATACACCTCCTGCAGCTCGTCGGCCAGGTGTCCCGCATTGTTCTGGCGCAGTGCCTGGATGAGATCCAGCACCCAGCCCTGCCGGCACCTCAGGTGCTGGTAAAACCTGTAGACAGTGGCCTGGCTGCCCCGAGTCTCCTCCCGGGAGTGGAGTTCGTCCTAGGAAAGACACACAGGGCAGCTGAGGGAGGGTCCGGCTCACAGATAAGGCAGCTGTACATTCCCACTGTGGGGACAGAGCCTGGCAGGGCTCGGGAAAGCAGCAAATTACTCTGTCGGCATCGGTGAGGCAGGTCAGGGAATCGGCCAGCGACGCCACACGGATAGTCCCGAAATTCCTGAGGTTTCTCAAAATGTGGCTGTACACTTTGTCCTCGGCAAAACCCATCCCGGCTCAGCAGCTGCGGAGAGACGGAGACCGCGGGTGACACTCGGGCTTGTCCCCGGGAGCTCGGGCTGTTCCACGGGCACCAGACCCAAGGGGAATCCCGGGCGGTTAAAGTTCAGCCCTGGGCTTCACTTCCACAAACCTCGCTCCCCTCCTGCCATCGCCAAGCCCGTGTTTGTCCCCACTCTGCCGGTTTGGATCCACCCCCGGCGACAGGGCCACGGAAAAGCCGAAGGGGAAGGCGCGGGGCTCNCCCACCGAGCGGCGCGGCGGCCGCTGATTGGCTGGCGCGGACGTCCGTCAGAGTGATTGACAGGCCGTGATGGGCGGGGGGCGTGTCCGGGCTTCCCGCAAATCCTGGGGCGGATCCGCGGATAACGGAGCGGGGGCAGCGACAGCATCAATTACCGCTATAATGAATTTATAATTACCGTTATAACCACTTTTAATGTAACATAATTATAGTATTTACATTGGCATTGTAGCAATGATACTGTGTGTTCATAATGACGTTAATAATATTAATTACATTCTTAAGAGGGTATATTCACATTGTATAATTAGTATTATTGTATTATTAATATAATTATAATTATATTGCATATTGACAATATTTATGTCTTGATTAGTAATGTGAAATCAATTGTATGTATTATATTGTATTATTGATATAATTATAGGAATAATCTGAAAATAATACAATCATTATTAAAAAGAGACTTAAAATTATTTAATAGTTAAATTATTTCAAAACTACATTGTTAACATGAATAAATGAATCAAGAATTCTCATTTATTAAAACAGTTAATGTGTGACCAATTCAATAATTAATAGTTTTGATAAATTAATTGTTGATGAGTCAATGACTAGTCTATCAATAAATTATTTTATTAAATTATTAGACTATTAGAAATTATTAAAAATGATTTAAAATATATTACGTGCATGATAATATAAACAATATACGTAATATAATATAATGAAAATAAAAATATCGTAAGAGTATGATAATGACATAAGTAGTATAACAAAAATACAATGAAAATACGTATTAAGGATAACATATTAAAACAAGAAATATAATGAAGCTGCAACATAATTATAAAATAATAATAAAAATTATATGGTTAAAATAAAAATACGATACAGATATGATATGATGATCATATAACCATAAGAATTGTATATTTTTAAGAAAATCAAACTGCGGCACCGCCGCAGATC
>WEKX01018106.1:0-22938 GCA_013390025.1 Pitta sordida | reverse complement strand
ACCTGCCTTGTTCGGGAAGGGAGCCGAGCTGGGCGGAGGGAGGGGGCAGCCCCGCCGTGAGGAAAGGCTGGGAGAGCTGGGGTTGTTCAGCCTGGAGGAGAGAAGGGTCCGGGGGTGACATAATTAATTGTGGCCATCCAGGACCTGGGGGGAGCCCCTAGAGAATAAGGAGAAGGGGGTGTTTAGTGGAGCGTGTGGTGACAGGACAAGGGGACGTGGCTTCACATTGGCAGAGAGGGGGTTGGGTTGGGTTTTAGGAAAGAATCCTTCCCTGTGAGCGTGGGGAGGCCCTGGCACAGGTTGGGCAGAGAAGCTGTGGCTGATCCATCCCTGGAAGTGCCCAAGGCCAGGGTGGGCAGGGTTTGGAGCACCCTGGGAAGTTGTCTTTGCCCATGGGCAGCAGGTTGGAACCAGAGGGGCTTTAAGGTCCCTTCCAACCCAAACCGTTCCATGATTCCATGAACTTCTTGCCGCTGTTGTGCAGCGACCCGGAGCCGCTCTCTGTGCTGCAGACACAGGGCTGGACACGGGGCCAAGCTGGGCAGGGCTGCCGGTCAGACCCGGTGCTGCCATGATCTCCCCCCGCCATCCCCCCACCTCCCGGCCGCAGGATCGCCAGGATCCGGGGACACCCCCCAGTCAGGACACTGGGGTGTCCCGTCAGTGCTGGACACACCTCAGGGCTGTGCTGGGAACCAAAGCCGCCTTTTTGGAGGGATGCGCCGGCTCGGGGACTCCTGGCCTGGATCCCTCCTGCGCCATCGCACCAGGAGATGCTCCAAGCTGGAATGTTGGAGGGGACACCCTCCTCCTGGTGGGGTCCGAGAGCTCTGTCCCCTCCCCGAAGGCTCTGTCCCCTCCCTGTCACTGCCTGCGAGCATCCCGAGTGGGAATCCCAAATGGGAATGTCGGGGCTGCCCCACTCCGGGTTCTCCCACGCTCGGGCAGCTGCGTCCTCCCTCCTCGGCCAGCGCTTGCTTATTTCTGATCTTGGATGTCATCGAGGGTGGAAAATGTGACAGGAAGGAAGGGAGGCTTTTTTTCCCCCTCCTGCTAAATATGGACTGACATTAAAAATCCAAATACTGTCGTGAAAGGAATCCCAACCTCTGTTTGTTGGAGGAAGGGGGAAAAAAAAAACCCCAAAACCCCACGATGTTTTCTGGCTTTTGGGCTGTGATGTTCCAGCTGGGAAGTTTCGCAAGGAGCGGCGGAGTCCTTGCCGGGAGCCTCAGGAATTTACTGAGCTTGTTCACAGGAGCGTCTTATGCTAAAAAAATTAGTCATCCTTTCTCCGCCTGGCCGTGGCTGGGGGGAGAGCTTGCTGTGAGCACGCAGGATGCTTGGAAGTATTTTAAGGATTTCTCCTCCCGTACAAGGAGTTCTAGAAACAGGAAATAAAACTGCAGCCCGCGACTGGAGTTTTTCATCGTTATTTTCATTCCTGTTGCTGCAGCAGCCGGCGGCAGGGAAGGGAAGGATGTGCAGGGGGCGGCTGCAGCCGGGTCTGCAGGGAGGGTTTGTCTCTCTCTGTCAAGCAGCAGATGCGAACTCACGCTGTGGTTCCCAGGGAGGTTGGAAAACAGGCTCTGGGATGAGGGATGGGATCACGGGGATGGTCACGGCAGTGCCAGCTCCCCGGTGGCTTCTGCTGGTGCCAAGGTGAGGAACCAGGGTGCTTTTGGGGAGCAGGGACTGCAGCTCCCCTTGGGCCTGTGGGTGCTGGGGGAGAGAGACGTGGTGCCTGTGCTGGGCACTGCCACCTTCCCACTCCATGTGCTCCTCTCCATCCCTGTTGGAGAGTGTTCTCTGGGAAGCTCCTGGGTTTTTGCCTGATCCTTATGAAAAGCAGTTGGTTAAAACACCTGGGTTGGTTGGAGGTGGTTGAAGGTGGTGGAGTCCCCACCCCTGGAGGTGTCCAAGGAACAGCTGGACGTGGCACTCAGTGCTCTGGGCTGGGTGACAGGGTGGGGGTCAGTCATGGGTTGGACTCGATGGCCTTGGAGGTTTTGGGTTCTGTGACAGCAGTGTGGGGATCCTGGGAGCTGTTGGAATAGAGGATTCCCATTTCCAGGGCACTGCTGTCCTGGTGCCGCTGTGCTGTGCCCAGGCTGAGGAGGGACAGCTCTGCCTTTCTGAAGGGTCGCTCTCAAATACCTGATTCTCTGCGCTGCTCCGTGGTACTGGTCCGTGTCCAACATCAACATCCTTGTGGAAGAGTAGTTTGAATTCCCTCTCTCCCCATCTCCTCCCTCTGCCAACCTACATCTGCTCTGCCCCAGCCTTCTGTGTTGGCAGCAGGGTGGTGGATCCTCACTAAAGGTTGGGCTTGATCATCTCAGAGCGCTTTCCTAACCCAAATTTGTCATTCTGTCCCAGCGCGGAGGGCACAGGTTGTGTCACCTTTGCGGTGCTCAGCTGAGCCACAGTGGCCCCGTCAGGGTCTGTGTGATGCCCCAGAACACTTGGCAGCGTGGGGTGGGATATTTTACGTGGAGCAGGGTGCCCATGTGCTTCCACAGGGTCAGGAGTGGCCCCAGCTGCTGCCTGCTGCTTCCCTCTTGGTGTGACACGGGCAGGAGGCTGCTCAGCCCTCGCCGCCGCTTTCTGGGCTCATTCACAAATCGCATTTCCCTCTGGAAATAAAGCAAATCCCCCGGCTTTCCTGTCGCGGTGGAAGTCATTTAAACGCCACCAGGTCCCGTCAGCATCTCCAAAGCCTGCGGACAGGAAGAGACACTTGAGCTGAGAGGTAGGAAATGTCCGCATTTACAGCAGCGGCTGATTCATCCCCTGCTCTTAACTCTTTCCCTGCTGCTCTCGGTGGGATCCAGCTGGATTGTTTCGAGGCTTGGAGACTCCAGCAGGCTCACAGGACACTGCCGGGTTCTGTACATGGTGTTTACGTGGTTTGGGGTGGAACAGGAGTGGGCTGTTGGGGGTGCGTGGTTATCCTGAGTGGGATAACCGGAACGTCGGCAGTCACATTAGGAAGGATTAATATTGAATACACAGGGTATGAACCTTTGTGCTTAATCACTATCTGAAGGGCTTAGGAAGAGATTTAGCGATAAGCAAGTGATTCCCGAACTGTCCAGAGTGATTTCTTGAGCCTTCCTCTGGAGCAGCTGGTCCTGGATATCGCTAGAGGCTGGTGTGATCCTGTTCTTCCTGATGTCTCCAGCTTTTGTAAGCGGGTAGAGTGGCTTTCATCACGAGTGCTTGCTTCTCATTAAACTCACAAATACTCTGGAAACCCTTTTCCTCTGATGCAGCTCACGTGGCTGGACTGTAAATACCTGTCAGCGCTTGAAAACTTCTGTGCGCAGCCAAAGCTCGTGGGAAACAGGTCGTGGGATCCCTGGATGTTGTCACTGTCACACACACACCTGCCCGGCCACTAGTCCAGAAGCAGCTCATTTGTGCCTCTTTGGGAGACCTTAAATGTCATCCCCAGGGTGCTCCTGGGGCTCCCCCATGGCAGCGATGCTGCTTTCCCTGGATGCTCCACGTTGACTCAGCCTGGGTTTTTCCTGCAGCACAAGGTGTTTTGTGGGACAGCGGGGTGGGGGATGCCCCTCTGGGGTGGGTGTCACTGCCGGTGCAGCGAGGGGGAGATGGTGGGGGAGAGCCATGTCCGGGTCTGGAGTGTTAGAGCAAGTCCAGAGGAGGCCACAGAAGGGCACCGAGGTCTGGAGACAGCTGGGATGGCATCACAGAATGGTCTGGGTTGGAAGGAACCTCAAAGATCATCCAGTTGCGAGCCCAGCCCTGGGCAGGGACACCGTCCATCATCCCAGGTTGCTCCAGGCCCTGTCCAACCTGGCCTTGATAGTGCTGCTTTTATTCCGTGTGCAAACAGGTCCCTGGCTCGGGCGGCGGTGACTCTTTATTCCAGAATAATTTGTTGTCCTAATTCCTTCCTGTTGAAGCGACTCCATTTTGCATGGAATAATTAGTACTAATTTGGACCTGGGATGGAAAACAAGAGTTCTCTGACTTCAGAGGAGGAGGCAGGAGCACAACCTCTGCCTGTCCTGCGTGAGTCAGGTCGTGCCGTGCCATCCCTCCTCTGCAGGAAAATTAAAACCTGTCTGTGAGACCAAAAATCCCAGGTTGGTAGGAGGGGGCAGGAGGTGGAGGTGTCATGGATTTTAAGCCTTCTGCTGCTGCAGGGAGCCGAGGACATGTGTGGTGAGGGGGAACGGGCCACCACCTCCTCCCCTCTTGTCTGACACTGAGGATCAAATAAGCAGAAATGTTCCCACTGCGCCGATGTGAGAAGCGGCTTCTGAGCCAGCCTGGCCCGTTGGTGGGTTCCTGGTGCTCCAGCCAAGTACTTGAGACCTTTTTATTGCCATAACGAGGATTTCCTCATCCTGCCCCACAGTCTGACTCGGGCCACAGCTATTTTCTGGTCCTTCCGGGAAGACATCCCTGCTCTGCCTTCCTGTGGGTAGCGAAGGGAAAACAGCCAAGTCCCTTCCCTCCCCCAAATCCCTGCGTGTTTGAAGGAGGGGAGGTGGTGCAGGCGCTTCCCTGGGAAGCATGAGATGGATTCCAGCGTGAAGGTGCTGCGGGCAGGGCGGTGCCTGCCTCTCTCTGGTAGGTGCAGTGTTTGCTGATGGGGTTTGGAGCACCAAGGCCGTGAACATTTCTTCAGGATGAGTCCTGGAGGTGGTGGAAATGGGAGATGCCTTGAAATCCCAGCTGGCAAGAGGTGGGATTCCCGGTGTCTGGATACCCAACCACCACAAACCTTGGCTGGTGGATGCTGCTTAGAGAGTTTTAAGGCCTGGATTAATAACTTTGGGGTCCAGAAGGCTGCTTGACACCCCAACTGCATGGATAAAAAAGAGTGTTACACAGAGGCTGATTGCAGAGGTGCTGGAGCAGCATACCTGTCTGAAAAACAGGGCTCAGCGTGTTGGAGCTTGTAGGTTTTGTGTATCCAAGTTAAGTAATAGGTGACAGGAAACCTTGATCCAAGTCTGAGCAGTGAATCAATCAGTGCTGGATTGCTCTGGGGTTGAGCCAGCCTCCCCTGGCGTGGCTGTCCTCCCATGTCATGCCTGATGTTTTGAAATTATCTCAGAGTTAGGGTTGTTGTGGTGACCAGGGGTTTAGCTGGCTCTGGTTGCCACCCCACTGGAGGTGACTTTGCTCTGAGGCTGCAAAGAGCAGCAGTTCCCGGTGTAACTGCTGAAGGCAGGTTGTCTCCCCGGCTCTGTGCTCACATTCTGTCCCCCAGGGACTTGGGGATCTTCTGCCCAAGAGGCAACTTGTAGAGGCCCAACCATCCTTGGTTCTCTTCTGTGCACCCAAAGTCATCTTCCAGGAGCACTGGTAATGGAATCACAGAATGGTTTGTGTTGGAAGGGACCTTAAAGATCATCCAGTCCCACCCCCCCTGCCATGGGCAGGGACACCTTCCACTGTCCCAGGTGGATCCAACCTGACCTTGGACACTTCCAGGGATCCAGGGGCAGCCCCAGATTCTCCAGGCAACCTGTGCCAGGGCCTCACCACCCTCTCAGCAAAGAACTTCTTCTTAATATCCAATCTAAACCTACTCTCTCTCAGTGTGAAGCTGTTCCCCCTTGTCCTGTCACTCCAGGCCCTTGTAAATAGTCCCTTTGCATCTCTTTCAGGCTCCTTTCAGGTACTGGAAGGCTGCAGTTATGTCAGCCCCAGGGTGAGCAATCCCAATTCTCTCAGCCTTTCCCCATGGCAGAGGTGCTTCATCCCTCTGATCATCTTGGTGGCCTCCTCTGGACTCTCTCCATGGTTGTGAACTTGGAAACCCAGCAGCAGATCCTCCTGTAATCCCTGGGATCGTGTGGGGTCCATCCCTTGCTTTCCGCCCTGTGTTTGTGGAGTTGGTGTCTCAATTCCTGCTCTGGGGATTTCAAACACTTCATTCACCGCCTGTGGCCAGCTCAGGGCTGATAGTGCTAATTAATGTCAGTGAATGACTCGGTGATGCGTGTCACAGAGGGTTCTGCAGCCAGGAAGTCTCTTCTGGCCTCAGCGTGGTTGCAACCAGCTCCAAGTCCTGCTTGTTCCCGGTCGGGCATCTCTTACTCCATCCACAAAAAAAAATGCTGTGCAGACCCAGCCCTGGACCAGGGACAGGAGGAAGATTGGAATCTGCCAAGGCGGTGAAACGGGTGGAAGAAAAGCCAGGAGGGAACTTGTGCCTGGCTGTCAGTGTCGAGGTGACCCGAGACACTCTCAGCCAAACGTGGGGCAAAAGGGACAGGTCTCCCAGTCCTGATGCTGTCAGAGGTTTCTGGAAGGCTGAAACCCTCCAGCAAGTAAATCTCACTGAGTAAGAGCAGAAATATGAAGAACAGGATTTGTCTTTTACAAAAAAAAAGGCAGGAAAGCATTTTGGTGGTTTATAAGGATTCCAGCAGTGCTCTGGGAAAGCTCTGTGTTCCAGGCACAGGGGGATCCTGGCTCTCCACCTGAACGATTTGAGGTACCATAAATTTTTTTCTGGTGATAGTGCCTGGCAGGACAGCCTGCAAACCCTTCCCTCCGCTTTCCACTTGGAATAATGTTTTTTACCGTGGCCAGCAGATAATCATCTCACTTGTGTTCCAGAAGCGAGGCTCTTATGGACATGTTTGAGGAGCCTGAAAATAAATATATTCCCATGTGTTTTCCAGTGGTGCTGAACACGTGGTGTGTCTCAGAGCCTCTGGATTTCACTCTCCTGCAAACTGGCCACTCTTGAAAGCTCAGAAGTGCAACTTCAGCCCAAATGCTGGAGCTCCACACCCCTCCCGTGGCAGACACTCATGCCATGCTCTGCAGGATGAATTAGAGATGAACTGAGATGAGTTAGAAATTAATGATAAATTGGAAAGCATGGATAATCCTCAAGATTTTCTCTCTGGAGGAGACTTTAAACCCATTTGGCTGCAGGCAAATAGATGTTTTTAATCCCAGTTGCCATGTAGAATTCGCATCCTGAGCCCAGGCTGGCTGGGATCTTTGGTGGCAGCATCTTGCCTTTAAATACTCACTGGAGGACCGAGACTGGGATTAGAGAGGTTAAATTATTTTCTAGGAGTGTGCTTGACAACCCTTTTGGTGAAGAAATTTTCCAAGAAATATCCGATCCAAACCTCCCCTGGCCCAATTTGAGGCCATTTCCTCTCTTCCTGTCACTTGTTCCCTGGGAGAGGATCCTGCTCCCCTCCTTGCTCCACCCTCCTGCCAGGGAGTTGTATTCAGCTCATTTATTTGTCCTCTTTTCCTGCTTGGTTTGATCTGCAGGGGTTGTGTAGGAGTTGTTTTTTTCACTCCAGCAGGTACCTGGAGGTGAAATCTGTGGCCCAGCTGTGCTGAGCAGGCAGGTCTGGCCTCCCAAAATCCAGCAGCCAAACGAATGAAAACAAAAATAATAAACCAGGCAAGGGCTAAATGACAGAGAAAGGCGTCTTTGGTAGGGTTAAGATGGACCTCTGCTCTCCTGGGAGGTAACTCCCATCTCTCCCATCCCCTCTGCTGAAGAGGCTCCAGAGACAGGGGCAAACCCGGTGGATGCTTGGGGACTTTCCACCTCCAGCCCACCGGGGTCAGGATGGTTTTGAGGGTCCCCACAGGTCTCCATCGCTTCTGGTGGCTGTTGAGAGGGTCCCTCGTGTGAATTCAAGTCCCTTGGCCAGGGCTGCAGGGGAGTTCTTGGGAATTCAGGTGTAAAAACTGCTGCTGACAGATCTGCATGTCTGCATGTGTCACGTCTCTTGATCCACCCAGGAGAGGCTGTGGAGACACCTGAGTATCTGCTACTGCTTCTTCTGTCCAGGGTCTCATCCGTGGCGTAGTTGAGGATTTACCCTTGAAATTTGTCAAACCAATTTCAGTGCCTGTGCAGACGTATTTGCCTTTTTTTTTTTTTTCCCCACGATACTCTGTGGGGGTTGCTTGAATTTATGTAACTGCCCATATGTTGCCCTCTTCCTGTGGAAACTTGACGACAAATTGTGAAATGCAGGGAGCTGCTTTAGAAGGATATATGCCCAGCTGGATCTGTTTGTGGCAAGAAAAGGGGAACCTCGGGGTCCCCTGCCCTTGTTCCCTCTCTCCCACAGCTGAGTGAGCAGTGGTGGGATGGAGCACCTGGTGCTGCCCAGCAAACACTGGGGGGGATGCTGCAGGCTCCAGAGCAGGCACGTGCTGTAAGGAGGGCTGGTGGTTTCTCCATGAAGGGGCTGCAGCTCTGGAATCATCTCCTGCAAGCTCTTATCCCCCTTTCCAAAGCTGCAGTGCACCTCTGCCCAGCAGAGATGGTGGTTTTGTTGGAGTTTTAAATCAGTGTTTATTGAACCACTTGGATGGACTTGGTCTTGCCAGGTGCTGCTGGGTCTGTGTTCCCATGTGTGTCATGGAATCGTGGAATGGTTTGGGTTAGGAAAACCCTTCTGGGACCATGCAGTCCATCCCTTCCCCCAGCACTGCCAAGGCCACCACTGACCCTTGTCCCCAAGAGCCACATCCACAGGGCTCTGAAATCCCTCCAGGGATGGGGATCCACCACTGCCCTGGGCAGCTGGGCCAGGGATGGACAGTCCTTTTGGTGAAGAAATTTTCCCTAATTCCCAAACTAACTCACCCCTTAGAACAACTTCAGACCATTTCCTCTCCTCCTGTCCCTTGTTCCCTGGGAGCAGAGCCCGACCTCCCCCAGCTCCTCTCTCCTGTCAGGGCGTTGGAGAGAGCCAGAGCCTCCTGAGGAATTGCACATTGTGCAGTCAGGGTCTCCAGAAACATCCATTCCCTCTCCAACCCCCCTGGAGCAAAGCCAGGGAGCCCAGCCCCTGAACAGCCTCCCTTTTGAACTTCAAGGCTGAGAAGCTGAATTTTTTTGCTCTGAAAACTGGGCTCGTTTGACCGGTGGACGGAGAAGGAGGGAGTCTGTGCACAAGGGGATGGGAGAGGTGGAAAGTCCTGAGGGGAAAAAGTGCTTCATAGATGAGCCACAGAAATCTGGTGATGGTGGAGTGGAAACTTCAGCCAGGGCTCCTGGACAGCCAGGCAGCCTCAGCAGTGCCGGGAAGGCTGAGCTCCTCTGCATCCAAAACCCGGGAATTGACCCATTCAGTGGGTTTTGAGTTTTTGTTTTTTTTTTTTAAGTTACTGCAAGATCATGACTGTTCTTAGGAAGCCAAGAACTTTGCTGTTGCTCAATACTCGTTCAGCTGCTTTGGTTTGGATTATTTGAAATGGTTTTATTATTCTGGAGTGGATTTAGAGTTGCCAGCGCAGGATCTTTGGAGATTAGTGTGTTTAGCTGCCATGGAAAGAAGTCCTGGTGAGGTGGGGCCTGGCTTAGTGACATGACAGCGAAGGTGACTTTGGGCAGCACAGCAGAGTACAACACCAAACTTGTAGTTTAACCTGTTTGAACTGTCTCTGCTGCCAAAAACAAGTTCCTGCCTTTGTTGCCTATAATCCACAATGCCTGAATTTCATAAAATTATGGAATCATGGAATGGTTTGCATTGGAAAATACCTTCTTATTCCATCCCCTGCCTTCTTATTCCATCCACCTTCCACTATCCCAGGTTACTCCAACCTGGCCTTGGGCACTTCCAGGGATGTCACAGCCACAATTTCTTTTGCGTTTGGAGGCTGCAAATTTGTCTCAGTTTGGGAGAGAATCTAAAATTGCCGTTTGAAGCTTTTAAGGCTTCATCCTCTTAGAGGACTCATGGTGCTGTGACAGCATTTGAGGCTGTTCAGAACCCCCAGGGGCACAGATTTAAGGGAATTCAAGCTCCCCAAGCCCTGTGTGCTGAAATTCCAGCCAGCTGTGCCAGGGAAGGTATTGCTGCCCAGCTGAGATCTCCTCTCTGTATTTCATATTGAATTTTCCTTCTCCTGCTGCTTCATTAAGGTGACAGGAATGTCAGTAATTAACTAATGAGGGACACGGGGAGGTAGCAGCCTCTCCAGCTCCCGTGGCTGTGTGGGTGGGAAGGTCATCTTGGGATACCTTCACATGCTCATCGTGGCTGTGACTGGCCCCATCCTACATCCCAAACTTTCTGTGTCACAGCAGGAATGTCAGCTTCTCTTCCACCACCCTCCGAAGGTCCTGCAGCCCCTGCTCTGGGGAAAATCCAAGTTCATTCATTTTGGTGGTTTTTTGGAGAGCCAATGTCACATCAAACCTTGGGTGGCTGCCTGGCCACAGCTGTTGTGGTACAAACCCACCTTTGGCTTTGGGCTACCAGCTGCCATCTTTGGGCCAGCTTCCAGATCATTTTGTCAAAGACAGGAATGTGCTTTGTGCCCTCCTTCCACTGGTTCTTCCAGTGACCCTGTTGTAGCAGTGTAGCTCTTCACTGTTCTCAAGCCAGTTCTGGAGCATCTCTGACCATCCCAATTTGCCTGTGGTCACTTGATGGGAGGTTACAAATGACCCCATCAAACTGTGGTGTTGGATGTTACATTAGAATCAATTTTTCTCATTGCTGATGGTTTTACTTCATGTATTTTTGGAAGCTCGGACCTAATGTTACTTTGAGTCACTCTAACCATTGAATAAAACACTCCAAAGCTTTCAAAGCATTTGAACTGTGTTCTCCCTTCAGACATTCTCAGTCGCTTCCATCCTGGATTTGAGCCCAAGTACCTGCTCTGAGCTGTGTCTGGGTTGCAGAGGAACTTGGATTTCCCTCTGGAGAGAAGCCAGAGGCCTGGGGAGCACTGGGGAAGGTGGTTTGGGGTAGAGGAGCTGCAAATGCACGTGGTTAAATCTGCTCTTACTAATAAGAGCCACTTGAATTTATTTTTGGGTGCAATTTTGGTCCATCCCATTCTGGAACGAAATCCATGGCTTGTTTTTTTGGATTGTGTCCTCCTTCCTTCTGGCCTCCAGCTGCCAAACCCTCTTTTCCCCCCCCCGCGTGCCCTGGCATGTGGTATTGCAGTATCCCAAGCTCCAGCACTGCAGATGTGTCAGCTGGAGACACCGAGCTTGTACAGGTCTAAGTTTGGAGCGGGAAAAAACCCACCAAAAAAAGATTGAGTTGAGAAAAACCTTCCTGGTTGTGCTGAGTTTTCTCCCTGCTCAGATCCCGGTGATGCCGAACTGGCGCCTCTGAAGCTTCGTGCAGGAGAGCTCCTGAGTGCTGCTGCTGTTCTTATAATGGTTTGGGTTAGAAAGGACCTTAAAGATGATACAGCTCCAACCCTCTGCCATGGGCAGGGACACCTTCCACTATCCAAGGGTGCTGCAAGCCCAATCCAGGCCGGCCTTGAAGCCCAGTTCCCCTCTCAGGCATCCTCTGCCTTTACAAACCCGTTCCCTAAATTGTCTCCGTTGACACAAATCGCACTTACGTCAAGCACTTGCCCACTTAATTCTTCCACTCGTGATTTTTCTTTCCTCTGGGTTGTTTCTCAGCAGCTCTGAGTGCAGAGATGCCTATTTGTTAAGTCTTTCCTGGCTGCAGAGTCGAAACTCTTTAATATTCCTGTCTTCTGTGACCTCCCTTCCGTGAACTTTCCTTCACTCGCCACCCTCCTCCTCCCGTTTATCAAAGCCTGCCTTGCTCACGGATTTGGTGCCCAGGGAGGGACTGGTTGTGTCACACCCAGGCTTCCTGCTGTCCCTGGGGAAAAGGGGGGATATGTGAAATAGGAGGAGGAGAAGCATCCAGGCTTATTGGGAAATGCCAGCTTTTGAGATGCCCTGAGCCTGAAGAAAAGATAAGATCTCTTGGAAAATAGATCTGATGTGCTGAACTGTGCTGATCTCTTCCCCCTGGAGATCCCCACTGCCTGATCCAAAAGGGATTTATTCCCTTGGAAGCAGGGCTTGTGCAGCTCACTTTAGGTAATGGGCAGCTGAGAAAGCAACATGTTGGTGTTCTCCTAACAGAAAACATTCTGCAGAGACTTCATTACTAATAATAAGCTGCTAAATATTGTCACCTTTGATAGCCTGGCGTGTGCTGTGAGCTGAACTCAGTGGTTTAGTCACAGAATCATGGAGTGGTTTGGGTTGGAAGGGACCTTAGAGACCATCTCAGTCCAACCCCCTGCCATGGGCAGGGACACCTTCCATTAACCCAGGTTGCTCCAAGGTGGCCTTTGACTCCTCCAGGGATGGGGCAGCCACAGCTTCTCTGGGAAACCTGTGCCAGGGCCTCCCCACCCTCCCAGCCAGGAATTTCTCCCTGATATCCAATGTCAACCTCCTCTGTTTCACTCCTGTCCTGCAGCCTTTGACCTTGGTGCCAGCTGTGCCTATTTCACCATTAATTTTTACCCTTAATATTCCCAATTGCTGCTTAATAACAAGGGGGGGACAGTCCCTGTCCTGTCACCACTGGGTGTTCTGTGGGGCTCAGGCACAGCTCCTTGGTCTGTCCCTGCCTGAGCAGGGAGGTGCCAGGAGGAAACTGAGCCGGCGAGTTGTTTTCACGGCAGAGGTGAGCTGATGTAAGATGGAGGTGGTGCTGTTTTGGAGAGCTGATTTTTCTGTTCCCTCCTTTCCTCACGTGTTGGACCACGTCTGACGGTGGGGTAAGGCAGCTCAGCTTGCTTTCCTTGGCCTGGAGCCGTGGTGGCACCCTGTCCTGGCTGACGTGTTGGCAGGTGAGCTGTCCCACTGCGGCTGACACAGAGCCTGGCACAGGCAGCTCTGGGAGTGCCTGGGGTGGGAGGTGGAGGGAAAAGGAGCTCTCGCCCTGTATCAGAGTCCAGTGTGATCATCCAATCCCTGATAACCCCCCACACCGCTCCCAGCTCAGACCGGTGCCCCCCGAGCGCCTTGCTGCTGCCTCTGAAATGAAAACGTGGAAAACAGATGTGACCCTGCTGATAGCATCTCGTTTAACTATCTGTATCCAGATGTTTCCAGCTTGTAGTGCTAATTTCCACTTGCAGTTATCCGAGAGCTGACTCCAAGAGGCTCCCTGCCCTCGTGTCTGGGAAGAGGAGTGAAATCAACCTTAACTTCAGCCAGGGGGTCCGTTCTTTGCTTGGATCCAGGGAGGACAAGCCTGTCCATCCCCAAACTGTCACTTGCAGCTAAAAAACATCTTGCTCTGAAGATTTTTCTTCATTACCCAGGTGAGAGGATTGAAAGGCAAGAGGAAACAGATTTTTTCGCTGGGAAATTTCTTGCCTTTCAAGGACATTTCATGTCCGTTTTAGAAGACAGTGTGAGCAGGGATGCTCTTCCCTCAGGACCGCACAGGCTTTTCTTAAATTTCATCGGCACGTGACCACAGAGCACGGGAGGACTCACAGGAATGTTTCTAACTCCCTTTGAAAGGCAAGCTGTTCCTTCAGCCTCTTGCAGAATCGCTCTGACAGGAGACTCTGTAATCAGGCTGCAGAGGTAATTGCATTTGTAATGTGAAAGACAGCACAGAGTCTACAGTTCTCCTCCTCGACTGGCTCTGCAGGGACTCAAGGTAATCCAAAAAACCCCCCAAACCAGCAGACCCAACCACTGATTTTGACATCTGCGATCGGTCTGGGCAAAACATTAGGAAACAGCAGACTCAGGGGGACAAGATGATCTCATACCTCTGACTTTAAAGCAAAATGCTCCCGTGGAAACTTGTTTCTGTGCCTATTCCAGAGCACTGGCTGCTGCCCGGGTCTCCCAAGCTCAGCTTAGTCAGCAAGTTCCAGTTTGACTTCCCTTGTGCCTTTTATGTAGTGCCTGTACCTGGGTTAACTCCATCCCTCTGTAACCTCTACTTTGTCAGAGGAAAGGCTTCCAGGGTGCTGCCAGCAGCTTGCAGTCCATTTCCTGAGGAGAACTGCTTGCTTTTAAGTAGTTTGCCTGAAATCTTTGCTTTTCCAGTGCAGCTAAGGCTTCCTGTGTTGGTCAACCTTTTTGGGATGGAGTTCCAGCCACCCACATGCGCTGTCTGTGTTTAGCTTTGAGTCTGGAGAAGGAATCTGTGCCGCGGGATTTCTCCATCGCCGCGTTGTTGTTGTTCCTTTGACGCTGTGGCGTGTGACGGTCCTCGGTGGAGCAACTGTGATTTACAAGCAGCAGCTCTCTGCTGTTTATTGCTGTTGAGGTTTGAGGGGTGTGGAGCCAGGAGCTGGGCTGGAGTTGAGCCACAGGGGTTGGATGTCCCAGTGCTGCGGGAATTCACTGGTGGATCCTGGTGGCTTGGGCAAGGGATGCTCCTGCAATGGCAAATCCTCCCTGGTCCTTCCTCGAGCCAGCCCTCAGTGCAGGTCAGACCTTTGTGATTTTCACAGCTCTTCTGTATGAGGGCAGTGAAAGGATCTGGGCATCCCAGATAGACATGAGTTTGTTTGCATCCAAGTTGCTCAAGGTTTTCCTTCAATAAAGCCATGGCGTTCCCCCTTTGCCTGCCTGGAACGCCAGGCTGATGTCTCTCATCTCTGTCATCACTGGTGTGGATGTTGCTCATTCAGTCCCTCCTCCATAAAGAATATAATAAATTGTATTTTCAGGGTCTGATTCTTGGGGGAGCAGGTGCCACCAGCCACTCTGGCTGTGCATGAGGTGCTATAGGAGGAGCTGGTTCAGAACTGACTGCAGCCTCCTCTCTGCCTCTGAAGGATCAACCCTCCTTGAAAGGTTTCCATTTTCATTAAATCCACCTGTAGCAATGAAACCTGAAAACGCTGTGGGCTCCCAGCTCCAGCAGGTGTTGGGTTTGGGTTTTTAACCCAGAAGGACGAGTCACCCTGTCCTCAGAAAGCACCACGACTATTGGCACCGCTTGACCACTGTTTTCCTGTTGCTCTCTTTTGTTACTCTTTTCTTCCTCTTGTTGAAGCTTTTAGGACCAGTGTGCACGTTTGTGAGAGTGTCTGGATGTTTCCTATTGCTGGGACTCTATTGTGTGTGGCTTCTCTGCTTATTTTTTTTCAAAAGGAGGACCAGAAAGATGCAGAGACCTTGTCTGAACCTCAGCTTGGAGTATCATTAACTGCTGACCTTGGGGGGCGTGGGTTCAATCCCTGGGTGGGTGTTTGCTTGGGATTTGGATTGTGGGTCCCTTCTGACTCGGAATATCCTGTGAACCTGTGAATACCTGCAGGGAAACTGGTGCTTGTGGAGATGGGAACCATCCCGGCCAAAGTCAGAGCAGATGGGACGCGCAGACCGAACCAGCCCGTCTCGTTTATGCTTTATTAATTAGACACGTTATCAGAGTCATCTGTGTTTTCTTTCCTTTTCCCTCTCTCCAAACCAGTTCTGCTGCTTCGCTGCCCGCAGAGGCTCTAATGAGGAGCCCAGCTTGCATCCTCCAGGCTGGCATGGCAGCACTTGTTCCTTGTGGTCTGTGTTAATGCCATGAAAACTTCGGGGTGAGGACTCACGGGAGCTTTGTGAGCTCTGGGGATGATGATTTTTGGAGCTGATGGGGTTGCCCTGGTTGCACATCCCCCACCCTGTGTACTGTCAGTGTTTGCAAGCACTTCCACCACATGTTATTCATAGAACCACAGGGTGGTTTGGGTTGGGAGGGGCCATAAAAACAATCCCATTTCACCCCCCTGCCCTGAGCTGGGACACCTTCCTCTGCACCAGGTCGCTCCAAGCCCCATCCAGGCTGGCCTTGAGCACTTCCAGGGACAGGGAATCCACAGCCTCTCTGGTCAAACTATGCTGCTACCAGCTGTAGGACGCTTAAAAATGGATCAAAAAGGTGATTGGATAAACTCTTGTAAGGGAAATACAAAGATCCTGGGCAGAAACAGTCTGTGCTGAAGACTGGGGAGTGTTCTGGGGAGAAAATGGTCCATGCTGGTGCAGGTCTGCCCTTGGTTCCTAGACCTGCTGGGTGTTTCTGTTGGAGGTATTTAATTAAATGGATCTTGGATGAGGTCTGTCGTGCACATTGGGACAGTCTCAGGCTGCCCATGTCCACACTCAGTTCTAAGATTTTACTGAAGGAAAGAAAAACCTTTTAGAAGTTAAAGTGCTCGAGTGGGATCCAGGAGGAAGGATTTCCCCAGGCTTCCCTTTGGACCTCTGTTCCCCAAGGGGTTAATATCCACATCCTCAGTGGCAGTGCCCTTATCGGCACATGAAGGTGAAGTGGATCATAAAACCCTTCCAGAGAACTCCTTATAGTCTCAAAGCTGTGCCAGGGGAGGTTCAGGTTGGACATTAGGAGGAAATTCCTCGTGGGTAATTAAACCCTGGAATGGGCTGGAGTCACCATCCCTGGAGGTGTTCATGGGAAGACTGTCTGTGGCACTCAGTGCAATGGCCTGGTTGATGAGGTGATGTTGGGTCATAGGTTGACCTTGATGATTGATCTCAGTGGTGTCTTCCAACCTCATTGACTGTGATTCCATGAGTGTGGTGTGCCCACCTCAGATGGGAGAGACAGTGGAACAGGAGCTGGACTCGCTGCTCCTCGTGGGTCCCTTCAACCTCAGGGTTCTGTGAAACCCCCAAAACCCAACCTGAGTATCCGCCTTTCAGACCCCTGGGTCTGTTTCACAGCCACTGCTGGGTGAGGTGAAGGGGAGATCCGTGGATCTGCCTTATGCCTGATGCTCTTCCAGGGAAAATATTCACTCCCTGAATGAGCAGCAGGATCGTCCCTGGGCTTGTCAGCTGACTTGGACACTGCCCAGATCCCTTCCCTTCCAGCAGGACAAGCTGATCACCGTGTCCAGCCTCCTCCCTTGCATATGTTACCCCTGCAGTCCTTTTCCCAGGCGCTCCTTTGTGCAGGCACAGCGTCTACCGTGGTAATAGGATGCTGGTCTTAGATCAGAGAGTTAATTGGGTCCCTCGGTGCCGGGATATTTCCTGCTGCTGGATCCTCTTCCCTCAGCTACGCCTCCACCTCGGGAACTTCCCTGCTGGTGGAGATGTGATGCAGAGCCGGCGGAGGTTAAATCCCAGATAAACCTTTGGGGATGCACATGCTGAGAGGCTACTGGAGTCGTTTTAATTGCGGTGTGTTTATCGGGCTGCAAACACAGCAGGAGGATGCTGCTTCTCCAGAGCCTGGAAGCCAAAGGTGTATCGATCCCAGGGAGCTGTGGGACATGGGAATGTGCTGGTGGAGATCTCAGCCGGGTTGTTTCCAGCTGAGGATGAAATCTCCCTGTGTCCTGTGCTTCCTCCTCAACTTGTGTCCAGCTCTAATGATTTTACAACACAATTTTCTTGGCTGATCCAGCCCGACAGCAAACCAACCCTGTTGCTAGGGATGAGAGGGGGAAAAAAACCTCGGGAATACTCATCTCCAGCAGTCCAACACTGCAGATAACATTGAGTCACTGCTGAAAGACCTCAAAGCAAAACAGATGTTCGGTGTCTAGTGACTAAGTATGAAGTATTAAAGGTGCCAGCTGAGCAAAGTTTTAACCAAAGTATTCAATTTGTGGTTGGCAGCTGAGACAAAGCCTGAGCAAACAAGGTGCAATGCAGAAATGGTCTCTCTCCTGTCTTAGGTACATGCCTGCATGTTTTCATAAACCTTTGCTTTCCAGTTTTCCCCATTTTTCAAATAGGTCTTTCCAGCTTGACTCATTCTCTCTGTAGTTGTAACCTTCAGTTCTGGGTGGGAAGACAATTATTTTGTGAGCCATGAGGCCAGTGGTGGGGTGAGTGGGCTTTTTGCTACTGCCCCTGTCATTTTGCTGTTTGACAGGTCGCTTCTCTAGGAGTGGCTTGTGTCTGTGAAGTTGGGGATAATTATAAGTGTTCTCAAAAATAAGGAAACTGGACTTAATGGTGCATCTGCTTAGCTTGGCTTTTGTATTCATGAATGAGTAGAAAACTTGGAATGTGACTGTCATGCAGCTGTTATTCTCTGAGTAAGAGACAATTTTTGATGACCTGTGTTCTTAAAGAAATAAATAAAATTAAATGATTGTGATCCCAGGATCCTGGGCTAGTTGGGCAGCCAGCACTGGGAGCTCCTTGAGATGCTGCTGGTGGAGGTGTTGGGTTTCCCCTGCTTTGATCCTTGGTGAGAAACCTGCAGCACTGTCTGGCTGTGTGTCCCTCCTTGCCACTCAAACCTGGGCACGTGAGAACATAAAAGGGAAGGGATTGTGTCCTGGTCCCTCATCTCAGCATCGTGTCAGTGCAGGTGCTTGTGGGTTCCTCAAGTCCAATGATTATCTGATGTGAAACACATTAAAATGCAGAGAAAGAGGAGCATGGCCAGACCTTCCCTCCTGGGTAAGTCCATAAATCACAACACTCTGGACTTTTGGGAGGAGTGACGGGCACGTTCGGCTGCCCAGCTCCACAACATCATCAGGGAAGGGCAGAAGAGACCTTGGGGCTGACCAGGCTGCTCTCCCTGGGGTGTGGGAAGTGGGTTTGTGCTGCTGAGCCCATGTGAGAGCTGCAGCCAAGGCTCCATCCCGCCAGTCCTGCAGGATTTAGCTTTGTTATTGGCAAGCTCAGGATGGTTTCTATTAAGAAAAAGGCTTTTTGGATCTCTTCTGAGGGTGCCTCCCTTTGGAGGCTCTCTGAGGAGCCCATGTGCTGAGCACTTAATCTTCCACCCCACTTAAGGGAAGAGGGACAGACTCCAAACCCTTGTTGGCACCTTATTTCACTTAATTCTTGCATTTAATTGTTCTTCATTCAGCTTTTAAGAGAGTCTCTGCCAAAATCAGGAAGCTAAAAATTAAAGTAATTATTGTGGTGATGGAAGCAATCAAGGAGACCATCAGGCTCCTGGTGTGTGTGCTGTGAGGAGAGGAGCAGGCTGGGATTGAGCTGATCTCCAGGGACGTGCTGGGCTCCAAGAGTTAATTTTGCCCCCGGCTTCTCTGTCCATGAGTAATCCATTTGTGCTGGGAGGAAATGGCAAGTTCTTGCAGCAAGGACGGGCTTCTCTACTGGAGAAAATGATGCCTATTTATCATATGATGCTCTCTGTGCCTTTTTTATTTGTCCTTCCTCTGAACTAAGCTCTGTGGTGATGAGCTTTCCTGTCTTGACTGCAGATTCCGTAGTGACCTACAAGTGTTTCTCTTTCTTGCACATCCAGTTTCTCACACAACCCCAGGCACCAGTTTGTGCTGGGAATGAGCTCGGCAGGAAAGGACCTGGTGGTCCAACCAACCTGACCCTGAGCCACCAACGAGCCCTTGTGACAAAGGACAGGGATGTCCTGGGCTGTGAGAGACAAAGCAGTGCCAGCAGCTCCAGGGAGGGAATCCTGCCCCTCTGCCCAGCACTGGGCCCAGTTCTGGCTCCCCAGTACCAGAGTCATGGACAGACTGGAGAGAGCCCAGTGAAGGGAGTGGAGCATCTCTGCTCTGAGGAAAGGCTGAGGGAGCTGGGACTGCTCAGCCTGGAGAAGAGAAGGCTCCAGGGATCTCATCCATGTCCATCAACACCTGCAGGGAGGTACAGAGAGGACAGAGGTGCCCAGGGACAGGATGAGGGACAATGGGAACACACCGAGAAACAGGAGGGTCCCTCTGAACATCGGGGAGCACATTTGGACTGTGAGGGTGATGGAGCACTGGCACGGGTTGCCCAGGGAGGTGGTGGAGTCTCCATCCTTGGAGATCCTCAAGATTTACATGGACAGAGTCACGGGCAGCAGGTTCTGTGTGACCCTGCTGAGCAGGGGGTAGGACCAGATGCTCCCCAGAGGTTCCTTCTGATCTCAAATGCTCTGTGGTCCTGAGATAAGGAGGTTGGACATAGAGGACCCTCCGTAGGGGTGTGAGTGTGTGCACAAAAGCAGCTACACTTGGCATCCTGCAGCGCTGTGTGATCACACCTCCCTCGCTGCATGTGGTGCTGTAAAAACGTAAAATGGCTCAATAATCCTTCTCCTGCTGTTTTGGATTAATTTCTCTCTTTATGCTGCGTGTTTTCTTTGCTTGCTTCCTCCTTTCACCTTCCCAGCTGTCTCCTCAGAGCAAACTTCCGTGACTCTTATTGTTCTGCCTGTTTTCATTCTCCTTCTTGGGTAAATGTATCTTTTTTTTTCTAATTTTTTTTTTAAATGTGGTTTCCTAAAGCTCTGCAAAACGCTCTTTCCCCGCTGCAGTTTGAAGTATTAGTTGCAAAAAACAAGGGAGAAATGTGCCCAGTTCAGGTGCATGTCTGCCTTTATCTAGTTTTCCTTTTAAGTGTGACTAAAGCCACTGATAAATAATGATAATTTCTGGTACCATCTGTGAATGCAGAACCAAGCTGTTTCAGAGCAGCATTTTTAGTGCTTTATCTATTCGGGGGGGGAAGGAAAAACGCTCTTTGCATCACCAGCAATAACCTATCTCCCACAAATTGTAGTCTGTGCTCCCATCTCCCACTAAAACCCGAAGGAAGCAAAGATCCTTGCAGAGACAGGAAACCTTTTGGCTGTCATGATTTTCGGGTTCACACAGACAGTGCTGCAGTTCACTGGGGTGGGTTTGTTATGAGCTCTCCCTGGGCTCTAATTTGACGGTTTTGGCAGCTCTGTGGGTTTTAAACACCTTCTGCAAGAGTCTCCCGGCCGCGCTAAGTGAGAAAACGTCCTGGGGAGGGAGGGAAGGGGCCGTGAGTGGAGGCACAGCTGAGCTACGCCCTGACGACAGCCCTGCCTCCAGGCTCCTTTATTTTGGCCTCGAGCCTTCGTTTATATAATCCTGCCCTGATCCCTCTCCTTCTGCATGGGTTGGAGTTGGAGGACCCTCCAGTTTGACCAGATGGAACTGGGAAACTCCCAGTTTCCCATCATCTCCCTCCCACCATCTGAGAGGAGGTGGTGGTGGAGTCAGTTGGCTTTGGTTATATCAGAAGACTTTAGTAGGGCCAAGACTTAATTTTGGAGCGCCTTAGGAGGCTGAAAGAAAAAAAAAAACCAAACCTTGAATACAATCTGGAAAACTGTGGAACGGGTCTGGCTTCTGGAGAGCTGATGGTAGCACAGAACCCCACGTGGGTGAGATCTCACCTGCCAAGGGCTTGTGGCTTTTCCTGGTGTGTTTTTATCTCTGAGACTCTCAAACCAGAGATGGACTGTGATTTAGCATCAGTCTCTCAAATCAGAACTGGGCTGTGATTTAACATCACTTTCCCAAACCAGAATTGGGCTGTGATTTAACATCACTTTCCCAAACCAGAATTGGATTGGCATCAGGTCTTTAGGGAAGCCTGTCACAGCGATGTGTAATAAAGTAATAAAACCTTAACTACTTCGCTTTAATGTGACAAATGACTCATTTACAGTATCATCTGGGAAAGATGAGGCTCTGGAAGATAAGTAAGGCTTAGATAGGGAGGGAATATTGAGTAATGGACCCACAGCTGTAATTGGAGGGGGAATAGATCTTCCATTTCAGATCTGAGGAAGTGGTTTATCGGCCCGGTCTGTAAGTAAATGATACTTCTCTCGACTTCCTCCACATATTCTCCACTTCCTATCTGTAATATTCCTGTTATAAATAACTGTTCCATTGAGTTCTAGAGGCAGACACTGCCTGCATTTCTCTATTAAATAAAAGTTGGTGTCCAGCAGGTTGGTGTATAGTCCTGACCTTCTGGGAGCAAGGAAAACCTCATGTCTCTATAACTAACCCCCCTTTCCCTCAGGTTAATTCCCCTCTCATGCCTGAATATGGAGCAGCCATCCCGCAGGAAGCCAGAGAAGTGGCAGACAGACGTACAAAGCATTATTTTATTTGATCAGGCTTGGAAATGGGCTGGAGATAAAGCCCTTGGTGTTTACTGGACCATTAAACATTTATTATCATCTCTCCCAGTGTGCTGGTAGCTGTAAGTAACAGCTGGGATGAAAGAAGGGGGTCAGCAGTTGCCTTTTGCACCGATGCTTGGAAATGGAGAAGCGGGTCCTGTGATTTTTTAAGAGCTAATTTGGGGGGGGAAACATCTGCCCAGATGCCTCGGGGGGAAGGGGCAGATGAGGTGGCAGCCCAAAGCTCCTCCTTATCACGAGGAAACGCTGAAATCTTAGGAAGTGGGGGAATTTAAACAACAATGAAAAAAAAGATTAGGGCCAGAGCGAGGAGTGAATTTATCCCTGCCCTTCCTAACAAAAATACTTAATGCCTTTGGATCCGGACAGCTTTGGGGTCTGGGTTTAATTAGGTGGAAGGATGGTTTCATGCCTCTCCCCCAGCTCAGCTTGACGAGGCATTTCCATCATGGGGCTTTTATCCAGCTCTTCTCCCCTTCCCAGGCTTTGGCAGGGAGAGGAGAAGCGTTGCTGCAGGGCTGAGACTCGGCTCCTGGGCTCTGAGCTGCGGCACCTGGTCGGATGATGGGGCTTTTGAAAGGAGGAATACAGGGGATTACTCTGTTGCTGGGAGGCTGCAGCCCGGTGATTCCTTCCACAGGCAATCCCTCTGAAGTCGATGAGATTGGAGAGCGTGTAAATCAGTCTGGAATTTGGCGTTTTCCTAGAGGAGTGGGGGGGATATTTGTTTTACTTGCATATAAATCACTTCTAATAATGCTCTATAGACATGGCTGATCCTTCTCATCACACCCATTGCTCCTTCCAGTCCCGGAGTCAACTCTCGCCGTCCTCTCATTTTTAAGTGATTTAAAACCAAAAAAAATCTCCTGCGTGGGAATTATCCGTGATTGCTGCCGGGCTGTGAAGAAGTTGTTGCTGGGAATGACTCAGGCGGGAGCGTGTCCTCGTGCGCTTGGGACCTGCGGTGTGAGCAGAGAAAGGAGACGGGCTTGTTTTCACACTCCCTCATTTTGGGCCTCTGAACATCTTCCTGTTCCACCATTTAGATGTGGACGGGCTGAGGGGTAATTAGAGGGAGCCTGTTTTGCTGCAAAGCCGGATTGGGGATCCACGGTGCCGTGAGCAGGCTGGGTTGTTTGTTGGGGAATGCAAAGCGGTGGAGTGGGAGTCCAGGGAGCTCTGCTGCACCATGAGGTGTCTGCAGAATGCGTCTCCCTTCCAGAACTTAAATAAATTCATGGAATCACGGAATGGTTTGGGT
>WEKX01018105.1:343898-372300 GCA_013390025.1 Pitta sordida | reverse complement strand
TCTTGACTTTTTCTTCTATTTTCTTCTATTTGATTTTTCACTGCTTCCTGCTTAAGATAATTAACCTGCTAAACTATAACAACCAGAAGAATTCACAATCCATTCATCCTTTTAGTTCATCAAAGCATATACAGTTATACCCCGTCCTCCGCGAGGAAAGGGACAGGCGACGGCCCCAGCAAAACCCAAAACTCGCGAAGAACTGCAGGTGGTTAATATGCATGCAGGCCATGCCCACTGCCCCACCCCCCGGAACTCCGGAGGACTCCGGGCACTTTCTTGTTTCTCTCCTCGGATTCTCTGAGCAGGGGGAAGCAAAGGGAATCGTTTCTGAGCCCCTTCTGACTTGAGGGACCCCCGCCACCCCGAGGATCTGTGGGCCTCTCCGGGCCGCCGTGCCTGTGTGCTCACAGCGCAAACCCCCTCGCCGCTTGCCCCTCCCCTGGCGCTCGCGCCCGGGCATTCCAGCCCCGCAGCATGGCCTCGTGCTGGCAGCCTACACCAGGACTCCCTCGCCCCGGCCTGTGCCCAGCCATCCCGGTGCGGGCTGCCAGCATGGGGCTGTGCCCCGCTGGTTCCGTGCCCAGCCAGCAGCGCGGGGTTCAGCTTCGGTCCCGTGCCCCGCTGGCAGCACCACGTGGGGCAGGGTGGTTCAACTGCGGCAGCGGAGTGAGCATGTCCCGCTGGCCACCGCGGCCAGCCCCACTTTCCTGGGGCACTTCCCTTCCCTGCCTGTAGCCATGGAAACAGTAACACTCACCCGCGGGGGGGTCAGTTCCCCAGCTGCGCTCAGAGTAACAGCGGACAGCGTGACTCATGGCCCCCTCCGTGGGGCCAGGCCTGCGCCGCCCCACGGGGAGCTCTGCCCCTTGGTGGAGCAGCAGCAGTGCGCATGTCTGAGCCGCAAAAATTTGCAAATGGTGGAATCAAAACTGCGATAAATTCACATCACAAATGCGTGGGGTCGTAATGGAGAGGTCGCAATGCAGCGGGGATACACTGTAGTACTTGGTGCCTAGTCAACACTGCAATCCAGGCAACTACGCTATGCAGGCAAGCAAATGAAGTACAATCAATCAGGAAAAATAATTCCTAGCTGTCCCCTCTAAAACTTTCCAAACAAGTACAGAAAATGGACGAAATGGCCTCAGGTTTTTAAATATGTACTGTATTTAATGCCCTGTGAAGACCAAAGGCTTTTGTCTCACACATTAGTCTCCAGCCAGAACTTAAGGAGAGAAATGTCTGGATATACAGGAAAGCAGGTGGGTGAAGGGCAAAGGCAAAACACTAGAATGATCCCCACAAATAGATAACTGCATTTTGTGAATACAGCACACAAGTCCAGAAACAGCAATCTATCTAACATCCATCTATCATGGACAGACAGAATGATTTTCAAGGCTAAGCACTTAATGCCTGCAGAGAGTCTTATGCAGACCTCATAGCACACAAGTTTGAAGTTCAGACTGCAAGGAGCACTTGGAGATACTCAGGTAAGATCTTGTATTGGATAATAATTTTTTAAAAAGGGTATTTATTCTCAGCTTAATGGACATAGTTACTGAGAAGAAATATAGTGGACTTTCTGGACACAGCAAGGGTACTGTGTTATAAGGCATCCACTGAATAAATATTCTGAAATGACATACTTTTTCTAACTTAACCTGTGCCCAAGAACTAAAAATTAGGAATTATCACAACTGCTTAGAGGTCTTTTTAAAATTGCTGACAACGAAAGAACTGAGGAAAGTCAATGCTTTTGAAAGCAGTTTTCTGACACAAATGCATCTTATATCACAATTATGAGCACCATCAGCTATTGCAAAATAGGCCAAAGTCCCTTTGTCCATTGAGAAAACAAAACAATATAAGCCACAACATACTTCTAAACTACTCCATGCCCTCATTTGCGAAAAGTAGTAAGTGAAACAGTAGACACAAGAAAATTCATATTCCAGAAGCATCAAGATGGAAACTCTCTACTTGAGATTCCTTTTCTGATTTCTGAAGAATTTTCTTCTGCTTTCTTATACAAATGAGCATTTCTATTTTCTTCTGAGCTCTGCTATCCTAGAAGAGCTGTATCCGTAAACCCTGTCATCAAGTCATAAATAATTCAGAAGAGGAACCGCTAAGCCATTGAAACAGGAGCTAAGAAGGAAAAAAAAAATGACTGATTGTTGGAACATCATCTTCCAGCTTTTCAATTGACTTCAAATCTCTTTTGCTACTTTTCACAGTTTCCATATACCTATTTCAAAGATAGCTACTATACAAGCACTATTTTCATGTTTCTACACACACAGCCATGGAGAGCAGAAGGGAAAGCATCCTGTCCTGCAGCCACTCTGATAAAATACCTCACCCTGAATAAGTCTAATAAATTACATTAACTAAATTAAACCTCAAGAGGCTGCAGAGCCTCTGGCACCCATTTCAAATGCAATCTTCAAGCAAAAGATAGCCTTCAGTACCATGGAGACTAAGAACTTTCTGAAACAAGAATCATTGCTTCCTGACAGTTTGCAAGACACTACCATGCAAATGCATAATGTCTTCCTTAGAGCCATCTGCATAAACTAAAAAGGTATTTGAAATTACCTGTCTTCTTTGACCAGACTAAGATGAAATTGGCTATATAAGCTTCTAAAAAGATGCTGAAACCTGCACCTTCTCCCTACAGAGGCATACCACCTCTTACAAACACTATAAACAGTAACATATAGAGACCCCCAAAAGGTATTATTATCTATTTTAAAAAAAATTTATCTACTTCATTCCATCAAGTAATCTAAAAGTTTAAAAGTTCTGAAATACCTCACACCTTACACTGTGAGAACTGGGGACCAAATAGAAAAATACACATTTAAAAATTTTAAAACGTTATTTCTTTTGACTTCTTTCCTGAAAACAGTAAAACACACAGCAATTCAAAGAAGGTAGTTGCTCAGTTACATTCTCTGATTATTGTTACTGAAAGTAGTTTTCTCTGATTTGATTAACAAAAAATTGCTTGGAAAACAAAACTAAAGTAAGAAAAGTGAAAATAGAAAGTAGCAACTCCCATTCAAAACCTTTGCTTCTGACAAAACAGGTCTGAGTAACGAATATACAATATAATAGTAACTAATATAAAATAACTAGCATTTATTACACTTACTCTTTCATTAATGGCAATATTGTCCATGCACCTTCATGCCTGTCCATCTGATGAATAAGCAGAACTGTAGGCAATTCCTTTAAAAGAAATGAAGGTAAGTTTAATATTCATTAAACTTGAATTATATGTACCTTTTTCCTAAATATCAACTCATCTTAAAAAAAATTACGCTGCAATGACAACTTAGTTTTCATTGTTTTTGGCAAACAGCCCTGAAGAATAGATGATTTACAATGGTATGAAACAAGCTGACCTGCATCATAGGGAAAGTGCTTCTTCCAACTCATAATTTCTTATTTCTCTATTAGTCACAAAGCTGACAGACTTCAAATTAAATGCTTTGTGTAGGTCCTACATGATCAATATATCACAGAAATTTCTTTACCCTATCATAAAATCCCATACTGTAAAGAAATATGTATAGATAATGTAGGGTATTCTACAAAGATTTCAATTAAACAATCATGTTGCACACAGCTCAGGTCACAGTTCTGACACTATGCTTTGAGTCGAGCTTTGGCCTGTCACACTAACATCACAACAAAAAATCATGGGTTTACACAAAAATCAAAATGAGGAGTTAGCATTTTTATTTCCTGAAAGATCAAAGAAAGTTCCTACAAAGGAAAATCTTCTTCATAATTTCTTTGCTCTTCCATTACCTGAAAACCCTTTGATGTGGCAGATTCCAAGGTCTAGCAGATAAGTGATCATTATGGGGCAGTTTCCAAGAAAACACCATTAAAATATTGCCTTCTGATATACTAAACTGCATGATTTATAATACTTGTAAAAAACTGGAGATACATATACACATGTATCCAGTAATACGTATATCCCCTATATAGGCAGTATTTACTCTATTAACAAGTAAAATCCTCCACTGCAGCATTATTCTGTCATGACTCACAGGCTCCCTGCTCACCTTACAGTCTGATGGGGGGTCACTGCCCACAAGGGGCTGGGACTCACCACAGGACTCTGGGGAAGGGCACTTTGGGGATGCAGAAAACTTTATTATGAGAAGGAAACAGGAGGTCCCAGGTTCCCTCTGGGGTGCAAGGGTCAGCTACTGGTAGGGTTATAGGTCTGTACTAGGTACCAGAAAGGCCCATGTCCATGTGTGTGTCTGTACATGAGGCAACAGGGAGGCTGGCGGCAACTACTGTATGCACTGGATGTCGAAAGCTACTGGGAGGATCCATACTGTGTGTGTGTGTGTGTGGCTGCAGGTGCGGGTGTGGGTGGGTAGGTGCACAGGAGTAGAGCTGAGCACCAGCAACTACAATGGAACAGGTTTTCATCCTGACAAGCCAGAGAGGTGAAACAAGGCCAGTGAGCATCCCCGCCTGGCATGTGGCAGACCCGGGTTCAATTCCTGCCAGGGAGGCAGTGGTGCTGTTTAAGAGTTGGACTCGATGAACCTTGTGGGTCCCTTCCAACTCAGGATATTCTGTGATTCTGTGAAACAAATCAGTGTTTCTGATTTATGGTTCCAGTGCAAGCCAATCTATCAAATATGCTTCTGCTTATGTTCCATTTACTGCAAAACCAAAGTAGCTCACAGATTCTTGTGGAAGTGGAAAACCTTAGTCATAGTATGCTTAACACCTGGTATTTGATGAAAATGTAACCACTTACTAGTAAAACAACTAAATTATGTTTGCTTATGGAATTGCAGACAGAAAGATAAAAAGGCAGATCTCCGTCTTTACAAGAACATTTGTTTTCACAAACATGCAAATGCCGCAATTATACATAGCAGTGTGTTTGTAGGCAGTCATGTATCTCATGTACAACAGGACCCAGACAAAAAAAAAAGTAGTTACCAGTAACTTACTCAGTATCACACTAAAGGCTGAAGCTAGGTTAATTTTAGATAAGAACACCATTTGCCCGTGCAAAAGGTACAAAGTGCATTACATGACCTAAATAGCTGTACCATATGCTCATGTATCTCCTCTTCAACAAAAAAAGCCCACCTATTTCCTTTGTGCAGATCAAAGGACTGGTGATAAAGAAAAAGTACTCTTTCTTAACCTAATCCAATACTTTCAGAGGGTATCTTTTCTCTTTGGCATCCTCATAAGCCTGCTCTTTTTCTCTACCCAATTTCCTCTAAAACATGAAAGTATGTGCCCTACATGTTCCTTTCCTTCCACTCACCACTAACAACGCATCAATTCTGAATGTACTGCATTCATTAGTTATTCCATCTTGAAACTATTGTTTCCACAGTTACACAGTACATGTGTTTTCATACGTATCAACATTTTATGTAGGACACAAGTAAAGTATCTGGACGAGGTGCCGAGTGATATGATCTAGATGTAGACGATAGGTTAGTTGGATTACAGGTTGGACTAGATGATCTTCAAGGTCCTTTCCAGCCTTATCTATACTGTGACACTGTGATATTGTAATAATCTAAATAAAATTATTTAATCACTTTTGAAGATCAAGAAACCACCCTCCCCACTTTCACAACTCAGCTGACTTTAAAGTGCAAATACAAAAAATTGAATTGTTTGTGGTCTGAAAGTATGTATAATACATTTTTACTACATACCATATCAGCACAGTGAGATCAGCAATAACTACCAGATTTCAATTGCAAACTCTACACAAACAAAAAACTAACCGTGAATAAAGAGGTTATGTATATCCACCCTTTCGAACTAATTAAAAAGACATTGGCTCAGCCTCACTTATACCTCGAAAATCATTTAGTATTATTTATGCAAGTTGAAGTAATGCTAGTAGATGCTAGTATGTAACACATGAAATTTCACAGCAAATCATCAACAGAACTGGAATCAAACTCTGGTTCTTGAATCTAAACACTGAAAGTTCTCTTCATTAAAATGAAAAACCCTGGGGGAATAGCATATCCAATGAAGAAAAATACAATTCAGAATAAAAGAATTTTTAAGAACTAAGTAAAAGACTTCCTAACCTGAAACAAGTGTCTGTATCATTTCTCCACTACTCACATTTTAATATTAATCTACCAAACACTGTATGAGAAACACACAATTTACAGGTAATGAACAGTACAGTGTAAACCCAAAGAAAATTGCTAAGGTTTCGCAGACTAAAAGGCCAAAACGAGCCTCAGCAAGCATCCAGGATGGCAGAGATCCTCCTCATCTAAATCGGGATGTCCAGAGCCACAGCTCTGTATCCTCTATGACCCACCCACTAGAACATCTGCTCTTGCTTTGTTTTCCTACAGAATAGAATCCACTGAATTTCACCTAAGCATAACTAAACCTTCCCCTAAGTGTATTGTTTCATGGGAACATGCTTTATTAGAACATAATTCAAACTAGATCTTGCTCAGCACCATTAATGACATGTCCTATGTGATATGATACTGTAAGAACAACATGTAAACAGACAGAGAACTCTGGAGAAATGCAAAACATTACAGTAATATGTTCCCTGCTTTATTACTGAGTCACCTGATCAGAGCAATAAGCAATCTTGTGACACATAGAAGAACACAGTAGTGTATAGGAATCTGCTCTTAAGGAGTCCCATATGTAGATGTCCCGTATATATCCCTGCGCTTTGTGAGTTTATTGAACTGCCTCATGATGCCCAGAACTCGGGGCCAGGAGGGGGGGATCTTAAACCATGGACACTGCGGTTGAACTGCACAGTTTCAGAGTTAGAAATATTTTCCTAGTCCCTACATGCTCTACAACCCCTTAAAAACATCTCCCCTATTATTTTGCTTTCTTTTCAGTAATCAATCCTAAGACACATTCAGAACTAGCCTACCTACCCTCTTCTCAGCCTTCCCTTGGGAAGTTAAATAAGGCAAGCTCTTACAGTCATCTGTTCTGACTACTTTGACAAAGGAGAGCTGGGGAATACTTACTAAAGTCTCTCTACAGCTTTATTTTCACAGACATGCCAATCCTGTAGACATCCTGAAGGACTTCTAAAATTACAGAAAGTAAGAGCAAATCTCCTACCTCTATAAACACGCAATTTGCTAGGAATTGCCAACTTCAAATATTATACTGTCCAAGAAAATTTCTCTATATTCTTACACTTTGCTTAAACATTGAAAATTAAAGTACATGTTTCAAATATTTTCCATGTTTTAAAGACGTAAGTATCAATTTTATCAGAGCATTATATCCAAGAATCCAGGACAAAATATTATCCTGATACCCATTCAAATGAAACCCATAGATGATTTAAAGTACTATTTTACAATACAACTTTAATACAAGAACTTTTCTTCTGTTTAACAAGTCAGTTATTTGGGAACTTCTCCCAGGTTGTCCTGTCCTTTTTAATTCTTGCTCTACTTCGCACTTCAAGCTGCATCCATGGAATAGCTTGGCTTGAAAAGGACCTTTACAGGTAATCTAGTCCAACTCCCTTCAATGAGCAGAGACATCTTCAACTAGCTCAGGTTGCTCAGAGCCCTGTTTCCAGGGATGGGACATCCATCACCTCTCTGGGAAAACTGCCAGTGTTTCACCACCCTCATTGTAAAAACGTTCTTCCTTGTGTCTAGTCTGAATCTGCCCTCTTTTAGTTTGAAACCATTGCCCTTTCTCTTATTGCTACAGGACCTGCTAAAAGGTCTGTTTCCATCTTTCTGATAAGCCCCTTTTAAGTACTGAAAGACCACAATAAGGTTTTAAAAAAACCCCACAATAAAACTCAGTGTTGCTAATAAAGCATAATGTCCAATAATCTCTTGCTCCTCAGGAAGTCTAAAGTAATAATTACTACATTCCAACAAACAGAATCTCTTTTTCTGTTCTACTCTCAAATGCCTAGTTAGCATTCCAAAAAGGAACTGTTTTCATAATGTATTACATAGGTGTAATTTCAAAGAGTTCAGGAAAAGGCTACTTTCATAAACCACAAGAAAGTACTGTGTGCAAGTTTGTCACTAAACGATCTTACATTTACCTAATTGTATAGAAGTAATAACTAGAGCTTAAAGTAATTTGAAGTGTTCCTGACTCTGACTTCAGATTAGAGTTTAAAAAAAAAAGGCATTTTAATGAAGAAGTAATTTTAATCCAGTTAGCTGGAATATTAATCCTTATGTAATACCTTACTTCATCTTAAAGAAGAAAACTTTCTACTACAATGTATTTCTGTCTCAAAAACCTATAATTACTACTGATGAAGTTTTTCATGTAGGTAAGATGCTGGCTCCCCAGGGAAGTGGTGGAGTCAGCATCCCTGAAAGTGTTCAAGAACCCTAGTGATGTGGCCCTTTGTGATACGGTTTAGTGGGCATGGGATATTCAGAGGTTCGACTTGAGGATCTTGGAGGTCTTTTCCACCCTTAATGATTCCATGATTCAAACACTGAACTTAAGCAATTTTTGAGGTTCAGTTTATTTTTTTAATATCAGCAAGATTAGCAATATAAGTAGGTTTTTACATTCACGGACAAAACCCTGAAGCATCTTTCACTGAAAGCAAGCTTGAGGCAGTCGCCTCTGCCGGTAACTTAGTGTGATACATGGGGAAGCAGATCCCTTCCTCCAAAAAAATCTCTTACCAAGTAAACCTAAAATAAGTTTTTTAACTAAGAAAGAAGGGAAGAAACAGCAGAGCAGAAAGAAATTTTCACAAGGCAAGAAATTTAGTAAATAAATTTTAAGTACTTGTACAGAAGCTAAAGAGGTCTTAAAACTGTCCACAGGTACTGATTTTAAGAGGTTAAATACGATGATTCAGTAATTCTGCTCTCCTGTATACGTGAGCACCCTATTCAGAGATGACTGAGGAATGTTAATACAGTGGATAGCAGTCGCAGTGCAGGAGAAAGCTTGATAGCAATCTGTTATTCTTTAATACTAAAGATATACCTTAGTAAAGTGGTTTTATTCAAATCCTATTAGGTATGCAGAGATTAGTCCAGAAGAAGCTGAGAGAGGCACATAGCCTAAAGCACTTGAAACTTCTGAATTTCTTGTATATACATATTTTGCCCCTACATGACAAATCATCTCAGTGAGGTGACAGGTCCTATTTTCCATATTTAAAAATCCAAGGCAGTTGCTCCATATTTGTGGTATATGATGTGTAAGGAAGAACTGAGAGGAGCTGATTTATCACTGCTAAAACATTTAGATCTCATTAGTGCAGAATTATCTGACTTCTACCTCCAATTCCCTCAAACCTGCCGGGTATCTATTATGGGAAAATGATTCTGTTCACCTTCCAGCACTACAACGTAGGTAACTATTACAGTTTCAATAGTTAATGAGTTGGACATCAATCTTGCTGAAAATAAAGCCTAGCACTTGTCAAAAGGACATCGGTACCTTTGCAGAGTGAGAAGCAAGGGCATATCAGAAAGTCAGAGGTGAAACAATTAGAACAAAAAGCTGAGAGAACAGCTGGATGAAAGCAAAGATAAAACAAAAATCAGTCAAATCTGCAAAGAACTGCAAGATGACCTCGGAGACATTGATGACAACTCTAAAATACGTTTTCAAAATCAAACAGCAGTTTTGGACACTTTTTCTGGAAATTTTTTTTAAGGTACCTCACTCCTCAACAGAACGGAATTCAGATGCATATCAGAACTTAAGAATCCAAATACTGAGGCCACAGAATGAGCAGTCGCTTTAAACATTTTGAAGATAAGCTGTGGACTCAACAGGAAACAAAATTACCAAAACCATGTTGGTATCAGACAATGTATGTAGGCAGAATAAGTAACACAACACAAAACAAACATAGGTGTTGACATGGATAAAAAAGGAGAAACAAGGAACCACTTAAATGTACACACTTATTAGGGTTTTATACTGCAAAGTCTGCCCACATAATATAAGTAAAGCTTTATGGACAGATTTGGAAAATACATAAATGTAAATATTACAGTTTTGGATGGTATTACAAACATAAGTCAGGCAAAACAACAGCAAAGGTGGGGAGAAAGGTTGGATAAAATGTTATTCCAACTAAACTTTATAGAGGATGCTGAAAGCAAGGCCAAGCCTGAAATATTAAATTATTCCACCAAGTTTTTCCTGCATTTTAAACAAGAAACCTAAATTATACAAGGTACAAAAAAATAGTTTTAGGAGAAAATTAAACTAGTATGGCAATATTCAGGTGTTTGTTGTCTAAATGCTAGATACTGTTTTAAAGTGGGAGACAATGGGACAGGGAAAAGAAAAGGACAAAGAAATCTTGTTTCTTGACTTTTCTATTCATAAACTAAAGATGATATAGGGATTTTAGTAGTTACTGGTAGTATAATCTGACGCAAGCAATACAGACAGAAAAAAAAAACATCAGAAGAGCACGAGGTACTATGATACCTAAAACTTCTGGACAAAGATTTGTGGGGTTTCAGGAGGTCCCTGAGAACAGCTGGAACTTCTTCCTCCCTCTCTTTCACCACAGTTCCATGTTGTCTAATTATTCTAATCATATGAGCCCATAAGGGATCTCTGCAGAGACTTCAATTCTTTGGGAAAGAAGCGCCAGATGCTCCATGTGCCCCATCAGCATCTCTGTCCTCACCAGAGAGAAGTGTAGGACTTGCCATCTCAGCAAGATACCTTCACACATTCTATTGCTGGTCACGTAGGAAGTAAGAGTCCTGGTGATCACTCAGAGACTAGAAGGACCTGGGCCAAGAGGAGTGGTGTTCAAGATTCATATCACTGCCAACATGACAGCATCTTCCCCAACAGCTCTGGAATTGACAGGTATCTGATCCCTTTCCCATAAAACACACCTATATTCCTGCCTGACTGAAACAATTTGTACTTCCTGTTACTAGTCTTTTCATTACTTATATTCTGCAACACAAATTACAGAAGTCAACTAAAATCCTTAGTTTTAACAAATGACACCATAATCCCCTCAGCACACATTCTATCTGAACACTTGTCTCAATTCCGAAGAGGACTCAAGAACAGTAGAACTCTGCAGAACAAAGGCTGTTCACATGACTGATTTCATTAAGGGATTAAAAACCGTGTTTAGAATGGATTTAATTACAACAGGTTTGATAAGCATGGATAAATGAAGCCTAAAACATCCACCAGTCTGATTGAGGCACTCCAAGACTAAGATATGTTAGACAATTTAAATCACACTTCTTTTTCCTTTACAACAAAGAACATGGAAACGAAAAATAGGTCAAATAACTTCACAGCAAGGTATTTCACATCAGGGGATGTATGCCACTTTGAAATTTTTCTTGATTTGATTAAAGACAAAGAAAATAAAGCACTGCTTTAGCTCACTGAACTTTCAATGTAAGCTTCTTAAAAACCTCTTCTCTCTAGGTTAAAGCTTTACAACTAAGATTTCAGATTAGAGTATTCAGTCCAACATGCTTCTAGGCCAGCATAACCCATGAGCAGGTGAAGGGCAGAGTGCTCAGACTGCAGTGGGGTGGCAGAAGAACAAGGAATAGTTAGGGACACGTGCAGGGCTGGATGATCCTGGGTCCCTTCCGGCTCGGAGTGGCCTGTTAGACTGTGAGGGAACTAAGTTTGTGTTACTGCTCTGGGATGTGCTTTTGGTCTCTGTACGGGTGTTAGATGGTGAGTTGGACTAGATGATCCTTGTGGGTCCCTTCCAACTCATAATATTCTGTGATATTCTGTGACACGGGCAAGAGAGGTATGGAAGACTACTCCTGTATTAGGATTTTGATGTCCACACACTTCTCCTCTACTGCCACAATGTCACAATTGTGCAATGAAATTCTGACAAAATTGACATCACAGCAACTTCATTGGCTCTAATAAAATACTCACCTAAAATTATTCTAACTAATACTTATATTATGCTTTAAACTTGATAAAGAAGGCACCTTTTAAAATTAATTTTTAAACTCTATATAGTCATACTGGAAAATTGTCTTCTTAAAAGTCTTTCTTATCACTTTTTCATCAAATGCCATCCCAACAAAGCCAGCTGTTACAAAAAAAAGTTTATAGTTGAAATTAAAAGTATTTAGGGATAAATCACAGCATACAATCAGTATATACCCACTGAAATAGTTCTCTTGTAAGCCCACAGAAGCCAATTAACAAAAGGAATAAAATGGATTTTTAAAAAGGCGCAACAAACCCCAGTATTTTTAGTAAAATGCAGTAACAGCCCAGTTATATACCAAGGTGTACTTTATAATATATCTACATACCTTTCCAAGATCTGCAGCCTGTTTTAAAATATCTCTTTTTAGATCTTCCGCTCTCTTGGAATGAAAAGAATTCCTTTGACTCTGGATGACAAATAAAATTTCTTTTAATTCTGTAAACCAGAAAATAAGAATATTTAAAGACAAAATAAGTTATTGTCTGGTTTGCTCCAAAGTTAGGGTGAACCCAGATGCGTAGGGGAATATATTACACAGCAAGCTATTTCTTCAATTATAAAAACTTTTCATGAATTACTACAAAGGCATAATTTAATACACGTATACAAAAATCTGTCCTTTTCAGGATAAACTTATAAAAAGCATGGCATGACTAGAAGATGTGTAGCAGATCTAATATGCCTACAGTTAACAACAGGCACATTCATGAAGTTGCTCCTTCTCCAATACACTGGCCCTCCTTATTATCAGAGTTAAAAGGTGTCTGTCACAGACCAGCATCTCCCCTTACTAGGCAATGCATGAACACGAAACAGAAAAGATATATAAATATACCCTAATAAAGAACTTAAAACCCAAACTTAAAACAAACACTAGATGGAGAGACACACACACAAGAACAATGAGGTATCTTATCTAACCGGACAGCACTGAGATCTCACATGTCTTCACATTATTTAAAGGCATCATGGTTAAGAGCTTTAAATACAAGAGAATACTGTGATAAATTTAGAAGAAAATAATGAAGTAGTTTTGCAAACCTTTATGGCTTTTAAAAATGTGCTTATTAAAAAACAGAAGCAGGTGATGAAGTAGGTAGCCAAATATTCTTGATGATACTAGATAGAATAGTATCTCAACACTTGGAAAGCTAAGAAAAGCAGGCAGGTATGGTCCCATTCAGAAGCAGAACTCAGCAGAGGGCAATAAAGGACGAGAGGATGAAAGGAAGCGGAGAGATGCCCTTTCCAGAATCCTTAAAAGTTTGATCTCTGCTGTTTAACCCATTTAAGACCACAACTAATAATCAATCAATGTGTAAGATGATAACTACACATTATTGCAGCTTCTGTTTGTTTGGCCAGAAAAGGCTGAACATTACAGATACTATGTAAAAAGCATACAGACCACATAATTCAGAATATAACAACTTGAGATAGCAACAAAAGGAAAGAAATTAATATCCAATGGGATCATACAGAATATCAAAAAATATGGAGAAGGAAAAAAGTTCACACCATAAAAAATTATCTGCTAACATGGAAAATATAGTGAAGAACAGTGGATCAAAGACAGAGAAAAAAAACCTGAAAGAAGCAGTCATGAGAAAGAATAAAAGTACATGAAGAAGGATCACAAGAAAAACAATGG
The DNA here is from genome assembly GCA_013390025.1 of Pitta sordida. Classification (NCBI taxonomy): domain Eukaryota; kingdom Metazoa; phylum Chordata; class Aves; order Passeriformes; family Pittidae; genus Pitta; species Pitta sordida. Next base: position 358,645 of record WEKX01018105.1, on the reverse strand, counting down.
GAACAAAAAGAACATTAGCCACAAATATCATCACTAAGATTATGAGAAGACTGCTATGTCCAAGACCTGAGGATCAATTACACTGCTTTGCTCCTCTGAACAGTGACTTGTTAGTTCAGACGTATGAGAGCTCAAAGCTGCAGTTAAATGTTTTTCTGCTTTTCCCTTGATACTATTTTACCTCAGTGAAGCAGTTTATTCACCACGACAGATTCTGAAATTGTCAAATTGTCTGAGGCTTCTGGTGGTACAGTCAGGTCTTATTCTGGTCCCACGAAGCCAGCCTTCCATGTTGATTGGCAGCTCATTAATATGCCAATTTGCCCCACACCCTCAGATGTCTCCCCGGCACTGTTCCGGCACTGTGTTGTTGTGTACCTGTTGCCGCGCTGGGAAAGCGGTGGAGCTGCGGCGGCCATGCCGAGGCGGGGGGTGGCAAAGCGGCGGAGCCATGGCGGCCATGCCCAGGGGGCTGACAAAGCTGTCCTGCGCCTGGGTCAGGGCAAGCGGTGGAGCTGCCGCAGCTGTGTGGGTTGGTTTGCATATTCATGACTGCCTAATTGAATATTCATGCATGCCAGGTCACACATGCGCAGTTGCGAAAAGGGGCCTCCTTAATCACTGAAAAATCATGCCACTAAGATGTGAAGCCACAATATGGGGGGTGCAAAGTGGAAGAGGGCCGACTGTATATTGAAGAGATGGCTGAAGTATTGGTTTATGTGTCAGCTTTAATTTCGTATTTTTTCCACATGGTGTAGGAAATCAACACTGTTCATGCTCTGAACCATCAAACAAAATGTTTGAAAATAACCACGCATAATAAAAACGTCCGAACAGGAATCATATGCTGTCTAGCAAGATCTTTGCTAGATTTCTTGTGCAAAAATGAAAATCATTGCAAAAAGTGAGACTATACTTCACTGATGCTAGAGAGTCAAAGGGCTAAATCTACATGCACAACACCAAAAACACCTCCAGACATAAAAACGCAGTGCTACATTGCTTTATATAATTACTGTTATATAGAAGTATGTGAATTACACTCAGTTTCACTTACAGTACATTTAACAACAGCTGTGATGTTCCACAGTAGAATACTTTATAGAAGAAAGGTAACACCTACTTTGATGTTGCTGCTTTAATCCAACGGAAATAGCTTCCTCTGCTATAGGGAGTTTAAAGTAGTTAATAAAAAGACATATTGAGTGTATTAAAATGTCAACAGAAAACAGGTATAATTTTAAACACCAAAATTGTTTTTCAGGTTGAAAAACAGTAAACCAAGCAAGACAAAGAATGCAGTCTTTTGAAAGATTAACACCTATCTCAAAAGAGCTACTGATCTTTACATCACAGTTCAAAAGATTAAAATGAAAAATCAGAGGAACTAAGAACCATCAAGAATTCTCTATTTCAGGCCTGTCCATGACTTCGCCTACAGAAATGGGTTAAATGAGACCTAAAAAAAAAAATTTCTATTAAGGAGAGACAGAATCGCTCAAAAAAAAAAGACAGAAAACACAAAAAATTATGTATTGTGACAAGACCTTCACTCTCTCCAGTATTCCTCATACTCTAACAGCATTGACAACTATTGTATTCAGAAATGCCAGAAGATACATTGCTGTCTATTTATCTCACCATACATTTATGGACTTGTTCCCTCTTGAAACTGCTGCTATGGTCTGCTTCCACAATCCTGTGCCAGCAGGTTTCTCAATTTTGCTACCTGCTGTGTAAAATACTTTTGTTTTTCTGCTTTAAAGTGACTACCTACTGAAAAAATCAAAGATGTCCAATAGTAGCTACATCATTAATGTACCATTGTAACATTCCTGAATAGTATAATGTTCCAAATAATGAGATGAATGATAGTAAAACTTAGGAAAACTGAGTATGGTCAAAAGCCCCTCTCCCCCCCCCACCCCCCAAAGCCTGTTGATGCCTCCTTGGATGTTACATGAAGTGAGACACAGCAGCTCTGTTAAGAATGATGAAAGCAACTTCCAACTCCTGGCTGTGCTATGAGATCGCACAGAAAGGCATAAAGGGAGGAAACAAGACAAAGAGGAAATGGACTTTGTTTGACACCAGATAGGGATGGGTGAACAGGGAAACACAACAATAAAGCTTCCACAGACAGGTTGATCTTTCAGTGGTAAAATGAGAGATAAATGGGTCAAGTGACTTATTTATTTTCCACAAATTTTGTTATCTGTGCTAGAGACAGAGCTTGCAACTAATTGGAAAAAAAAAAAAAAAAAAACAAACCAGGCCAAACAAACCGCAGATCCTCACAGCACCATCCAGAGATGCTCTAGTAACTCCACCAAAAAAATGCTAGATCTCTCTGGTATTCAGCCCTGATGTCAGAATGAACTCACAACTGCTCAGAAGCTACGACAACACAGACATAATTAAGCAGGCTCCTTTCGCAACAAGAGCAGAATCCTGAAGGTTTAACAGACTGAGAAGTCCAAAGTTACAGTACAGGGAATACAAGTTCTTATCTCAGGTTTGTTAACATTTTGCCAGGACATCAGACTTGTCTTCAGAAAAGGCAGAACCTAGCAGAACTTTTTATTCTCATTATTTATCACACATGTCCAGCATGAAAATATCATTTTACCATTATTTTACCTATTAATGTTTGACATGCTTCTTAAATACTTGATTCTAGATATTACAAAGTTACAGTACGTCCCCGGTGTATCGCGACCTCGCCATTGCGACCCCGGCGATTTGCGATATAAATTTCCCGCAGTCTGGTCTCAAGCATTTGCGAGGTTCCCTGGCTGGGGCATGCGCAGTGACTCTGCTTTGCCGAGGGGCGATGCCGTCTCTCCCTCTGGAGTGGGACTGGGCCGGCCCCGCGGGGAGGGCGCGCGGTTTCTGTGGCTCGCCGGGGGCTGTGGGACGGAGACGGCCACTGTAGAAGTCAGAGCAGGGCCCTGTGTGGCGTGAGGCGCCAGGTGGGGATGAGTCCTCCACCTGCCCACGCTTAATTAATGCAGGTCCCTGAGTGTCGCTCGGCCGCCCGTGTGTGCGGAGCACCTGCAAGCTATGAGTGGGCAGTGCTTGTGTGCGTGTGTCTGTGTTATTGTTTCCCTGGCTACGGGCGGGGAAGGGAAGTGCCGCAGGAAAGTGGGGCTGGCCACGGCATGTCAGCGGGACATGCTCACTCCGCTGTCGCAGCCCGCCCGGGTTAGGGTTAGGGGACATGGGGCAGGGACACGGGGCGGGATGAGCATGGGGGCCAGGGAGGGGGCGGAGGGGGTTAGGGTGGAAGTGCACATGTTAAGAAAAGACTTAACTCTAAGTACAATCAAAGATTGAGAAGTTTCTGTTTGATGAGACTACTTGAGCCAAGGAAAAAAAAAGTATTTGTGAACCAGCAATCAACTAATAATGCTGTTGAGCATTTAGGGACTCTTCACACGGTCACTTCACAAACCATAACTGTATTTTATTTATACTAAAGAGGCAGGCACAAGTGAAAACAAATACATGCTATACAGTACTTACCTCTGGTTATTTTACTAATTGTTCTACTTTCTTCAGACTTCTGGAAGAAAGGACGAAAAAAAACCCAAGTAAGAATAGGTGCAAAACTTCAAATATTTCTACAGAAAAACACTGGGACTCAAAGCATTCATCAGATTATAAATCTAAATGTGGAGATTTTAACTCAAAACCTAGTAAAAATACAGCAAAAAGTTTTTATTAGTATTAAAAAAAAAAGAATCCTTTTCCATGACTCAGTTTATACCAGAGCTCTTTAAATTAATATTAACAATATATTTTTTAATTACTATTATTTACTATGTACTCCTGAGCACTACATTTGGAATATGAGACTCTACAATGCAAACACACCTCTTCAGTGCGTAAAAACCCCCCAGCATACTCTTATTCATTTCATCCATTATCAAGCTTCTGTGGAAAAACAATTCTTAAAGGAAGACTTGAATGAAATTTATATCAAGACAAACAAATACGAAAAGGTTGTTGTACAAAATTTACTCAGGTATCATATATATATATATATGTTTGTGATGGAATTTCATCAGAGTGCTGAGGAAGAGATAACAGTGACACTGCATTTGCATTGTTAACCAGGAAACCAAGACACACAAAAATATCTTGGAAGCACATTCAATTGCCTCGAAATAACAGAGGTTGGGTGGAAGGCATTGTTTAAGACAGACAGGACTGGAGAAAGAGCTCTGCACTTCAAATAAAAATCGCAGGAAGGAAAACAGAGCCTTCATTTATTGCATGACTTCTCTCTGGTGACAGCACCCCAGTGCTTTGGTTTCTCCACATGTGAAATGAAAATTATTCTTATTAATTGCGTGAGAATGTTGTAGGATTTATCTTGATTCAAGTGTTTTCAAATGCCATACAAGGCTCTCCTCAATAACATGCTCGTATATAGTTTTCCTACCCTTGAGACCATTTCTATTTATATACTTAGTCCCCTCCCTTTTCTTTTAATATCAGATCTATGCAATTCTTTTAGCTCTACTTGCATCAGATAACCTCTCCTCTATACAAGTCTGACTTTTGCACTGAAATGCAAAAGCTCAAACTTCCATGGTAGTCATCTGTAAAACCTTTTCAAGAATGACTGCATTGCATCATTCTTACGACATTTTCTTTGCTGACTAGACCAGTAAAATTAAAAAAAATTCTTATAAGACTAAGTTATTCTGATGACTAGGTACAGCACTGTTATATGGCTCACTAAGTTAACATTAAAAGCTAACCTATATCAGAAACAACACAGGAAGATTAACTTTCTGTGCAAACAAAAACCTCTGTATTCTGTGGTACGCAGTGTGAAGACATGCCATATTTTACAATTATTTTATTAAAACACAACCAAAAATTATTTCCTGTTAGTCTTGTTAACATTATTAAAAATAAGGAGGAAAATAAAAAGAAATTTTGGCCTGAAGAGTTCAAGGCGTCATCTATCACTTCATCTAATGGAAGGTTTTGAGCCTCTAAAATAGTAGGAAAGCCTTCATAATACGTATATCCTATATAAGAACGGCAACATAAACAGCTGGATTGATATAGTAATGGAACTTAATAAACAGTACCTTTTCAGTAACAACAGAATGAGATTACCAAGTCACCCAGACACACTGCAACAGACCAGCAGTTTGCAATAGGGATCTTTTGCATTTAGGAAAATTACTCTAAATACAGCAATCAATCATCAAAACCGTAAGTTATTTAGAAATACCTCTGACTATACTTCTACTCCATTTGATGTGAAATCCCTAGATCTAAATAGCAATTACAGATTCTAACACAATTCATTCCAATACTTTTACTTGCCTCCCTTAAATTTCTTTCATGCATACACAATATATACAATAAAAATCCAAATATATACAATAAAACAGAGATTTGTTAAAGGACATATTTGCACACACATCCAACACTCATTATGCTATTTAAAGCTAGGGCTAGCTCTGACCATTAGTTCTTCTAATCTGCTAATTTGAAATTTCATACACAAGCTTTACTTGAGCCGTGACTTGAGTAGTAATATGCAATAATGCTAATTTAGCAGAGAGGCAGCCATTTCCTTCTTGGTGTATCATACATTGAGTAAAACTAAGAAGAAAGGAAAACCGACCTCTGAAATAATAAAGGTCATATGCTCAAAAACTCTTCTCAACAACCACAGCACCAACAACTTATCTCTTATGTGCCACACCAAACAGAGGAACATGATATGAGTACCACTGATAATTATCAAAATAATCAGTGTCACAGATATTAGTCTTTCTGCTCTAATCTCTTCTAGCTTATTTCATAATGTTTGTAAAGTGTTCCTGCACTAGCAATTGAAATGTATTACCTGCAGCACTGGTAGTTCAGTCTCATCTTCTGCATCTTCAGGAAGCACACTTACAGCAAAAGCTGAAAGAAAAATCAGACTTTTTAATATTATAGGAGCTCACTTTCACAACCAAAGAAGTTCTGCAGAAAGAAAAAAAAGAACACACCAACATTTAAGTGTATTTTTCACATTAAATGATACTACATTAGTAATAATCTCTGTGAACACAAGACAGTCTGTTCCTACAGAATTTATACATTTGCTGCCTGACAATTCCTGTATAACCACTGAAAAAAACCCCCACTTTTTTATGTGAAGCAAATTCATCTTGGCTTCAGAGCAAATAAATCCCTTGGAAAAAAAAATCTGTTCAGTCCAGCAGCTCACTTGATAACAAGCATAATGTGCTACCATATGGGAGACCTCTCGTCCACTGTGTCTGGCTACTGGCCATCTTTGCCACAATGGCACACTGCTAGCTCATGATGGGTTTGCTGCACACCACGACTCTCAGGTTCTTCTCTGCAAAGCTGTTTTCCAGACAACATGCTTGCAGTGTGCAATTGTGCATGGGTCGCCTCCTTGTCAGGGGCAGAACGTGGTATTTCCCTTCACTGAACTCAAATGTTCCCCAAGTTTCGTTGGCTGACTTCTCCAGCCTGCTGAGGTCTCTCTGAATAGGAGCAAAACCAGTTTGCATCAATCCCTCCTCCCCATTTTGTATCCTCTGCAAATCTGCTGAGGGTGCACCTCATGCCATTGTTGAGGTCATTAATGAAGAGGATAAACACTACTGAAGCCACCATGTCACTGATCAGAGCTCACGAGCTCTGCATGTCAGACAGCTTTCTATCCACCTCACTGTCCACATATATAGTCCACACGTCATCAGTTTGTGTATGACACTATGGGATGTGTAATGAACTCCTTGTGAAAGTTGGGATAAAAAATATCCACTGCTTTCCCCACATTCATGAAGGCAATCATCTCATAATGGAAGTCTTTTGGGTTGGTTAAGCATGACTGACCGTTCACAAGAATATGGTGCCTTCTCTCAATCATCCTCTTGTCCTTTATACATTTGCTTTGTCCTTCCTCGTTTGGAAATGATATCCAGGATTATTTGCTCCACCATCTTCCCAGGGACTGAAGTAACACCAGTCAACTTCTAGCTCTCCCGATTCTCTTCCTTGCCCTCCCTGAGGGCAGGGGTGATATTTGCTTTCTTCCAGTCTTGAGCAATCTCCCCCAGTCCTAATGACCTTCCAAAGATTATCAAAAGTAACCTTGTGTTGACATTTTCAAAACTCCACTGACACTTGCTTGTGCCTCCCATCAGGTCCTGTGGACTTCTGTACGTCCACTCTGTTCAAGTGTTCCCTAAACTGGTCCTCATCCAGTAAGAGTAACTCCTCCTTGCTCCAGACTTTCCCATGAGTTTCAGGGGCCTGGGACTGCTGAAGGTGGGGCTTAACAGCATAGATCAAGGCAAAGAATGTCCCGAGGTCGCCACCCACTTCCATGTCCTTCTTTCAACCAAGTCCCTCCTCTCCTTCAAAAGCAGGCACACATTTTCCCTAGTTTTCCAGTTGCTGACACACCTGCAGAAGCCCTTTTTCTTGCCTTTCGCAAGTTGCATCCCTCACCAGATTCAACTCCAGGTGGGCCTTGATTTTTGTAATGGCATACCTGCACTCTCAGAGAATATTTCCATACTTCCATCTCTTGTGTGCTTCCCTTTTGTGTCTGAGTTTTACCAGGAGCACCTTGTTCATGCATGTGGGCCTCCCACCATCTTGGCTTCTCTGGCCTATTGAGGTCCCTCTGAAGGACCCTTCTACCCTCTGACAGTTCAACATTTGGAAGACTTTTTCCAGCTAATACCTTTTAATAAGACAAGAACTGTTCAGACTATTTTTAAATTGCTGAAGAGCCATTCACAAAATAGACTAGTAGACCCCTGAAGACAACACGAAAAAGCCTCAAGAGTCTTCACCCAACAGTAATCATACTTTTCACTCACACAGATTGTATGAATTCGTTTTAGCAACGCTATTAGCGACTTTATTAGCAAATCTGTTATGCACATATAACTTGATATGAATGAAGCAGTCTTCAGGAGAAAACTGTGGCTAAGACTCTTGTGGGTAAGCAAACTGATCTCTCAGCTTTAAAATAAATAACGTCTTCTGAGGATTTGCGGAGAAAAGGGTGCCAGGAGAATAACATGATAAATTTAGCTGGCCTACAACATATAAACAAAGGGACCACAGGGCAGGTAGAAAATACAGTGCCTGGGTACAAGTGGGCATCTCCAAGATTAATCATGCACCTCACTCACAAGAGGTTTCTGAAAAAGGTGTGCCCAAGAGCTGACCACTGACAGAAAAATTCTAAGTACACATGCAGCTCATGACCATGAGAATGTAATGTAAGCAGCTTCAATTCCTAATTATTTTTATCAGATGTTCCGTTATTTCCATTAAAATTTTGATGAGAAGACTTTCTTATAACACTAGAAAGTAAAAATCATTTCTTTTCATTGTTCAGCAGCTGAACAATGGCACAAAGCCATGTGCCAACAAACTATTAGAAAAATGGATGTAAATACTGCAGTATGAAAATACAATAAACTGTACAAATATATATAATGATATAATACATTCCCAATACACAAGCAATCCTTTCTTCAGTACTACCCTTTCAAGCATAATCAAATTCCACATATTTACAATCATGTCCTCAAAAAAAAAAAAAACTGAGGAGTTAATTCTTTTGCTTTCACAGACAAATTCGAGACAAAAAGGCAACACTTCTTGTAATCTTCCTCTTTTCCAGCCTGACTAAAAGCGGACTGACCTCAGAGTCACTTCAGCCACCTCACTGCACTATATGTCAGTTTAAATGAGCTACCAAAAGGTTACAATTCTATGACTTAATGTATGGCAAAACTATGACTAATAACCACTTCAAATTATGAAGCCAGTGATTATGTCGTATACAGTAGACATAATATATTAAACAGAATTTTTTAATACTTCTAATAATAATTTAATGAAATGTCTATTTTTGTGTTGGTTGGGTTCCCTCCCCCCAGATTTTCAAAGAACATAAGATTCTATACATTGACACAATTCCAGAGAAAAGCTGCACTGATGCTGCCACTCAAAGACATGGGATCTTCCATAATGAGACAGCCTGTGAGCACTAGCAAGCAATATAAATTACTTTCATGTATTTACGTGCAAGCTTTTATAATATGTATTTCTTCATTGTTGCTACCCTACCAGCATCAGACTCTCGTCTAGCCAGATAAGAATGAAGAATGAAGACTCACAGATTTATCTGCACAAAATAGGGACAGAGCAGGGGGAAGGAAGAAGAGGGGCTAAGGCAAGCAAATTTACAGCATCTGAAGCTTTTCATAAAATAATAGCAACTAATTAGTACATTTCTTTATACAAATGGCACATATGGGAAGAAGGAAGCTGAACCACTGAAACGTCTAAATGATGTTGAGTACACCAGTGCCTTTATAAGATGCAAGCAAAGAAAAACAGTAGAAGAAAAAGCATCATCATTATGCCTTCTGATTGTCTAGAAGTTAGACTTTACAAAATCATTTGAATACATTTTCCTATTCTGTAAGCTGCTACATGCAAGCTGGAATTTATGAAATTACTTAACTACTGACAGACAAGCTGTTTGTTTCTGTGAAAGGCAATTCCAACTATTTCTAAGAACAAAGCAGATTGTTTTGCAAACTTCCTATCCAGGTCATCTCAAAAGCAGCGGTTTTTTAGGGAAGGATGGACTCTAATGAAAAATGATACTTTAAAAAACTAAAAGCAAATAATGATATTGCCATAAGCTTCTGGTGAACAAATTTGACACACGCATTAATCGAGACCTACTATACAAGAACACAAGTGTTTCCATTTCTGCCTCCTACCTGCACGTATGTATGTACAATAAATACACATACACAGGAAGAATTGAAAGTGCTGTTCTCTGAATGCAATTACAATCTGTTAGAGGTTACAAGTGCTATAGTACCTTTCTGAAGTACTGGAGCAAAAGTATTCGCCCTGGAAAGAAGCTTTAGGAAGAGCTGTAGAGTGTTAGGAATCCTTCAAAACCCAAGTTGTATCAGTGCAATGAAAAATATTTTGCAAAAGAAAACGCAAAATATCATTTCTACTTTGCTGAAAATGGGATTTACTAGTACCAGGCTTCCCCTGCCCGATTTCGGTCCACAAGCCGAAAGACTGGAAGAGAAACAAATAAAAGGCTCACAATAAACTGACAAGCCTATGCTGACTGAGACGGAAACATTCACCAACAGAAATAATGAGAAACAGAACAGATATAAACATTTATGTCGGTTTCTCACACTCACGGCAACAGCTCCCAACTCCAGGAGCCNGAGGAGCCAGCAGATGCAGCCAGGCTCCCGAGACATCTTGGCCGGCGCCGATGAGCCGCAGGGCACGGTGCGCCCGGCTGCCTGCCTCTGCCGCAGGAGGGCGGGCGAGCGGCCTCCGGCTGGTGGCGTTGCCGCCAGCCCGCCACCACTCCTCCTCCTTCCCCTGCCCTCCTCCCGTTCCCTCCTCCCGTTCCCTCCTCCCCGCAGACGGGCCGCCAGCGCCCGCAGGAGGAGGCGGAGCGCGGGCCGTCGCGCCCTCTGGCGGGCGGCAGCGNCTCCTACCTGCACGTATGTATGTACAATAAATACACATACACAGGAAGAATTGAAAGTGCTGTTCTCTGAATGCAATTACAATCTGTTAGAGGTTACAAGTGCTATAGTACCTTTCTGAAGTACTGGAGCAAAAGTATTCGCCCTGGAAAGAAGCTTTAGGAAGAGCTGTAGAGTGTTAGGAATCCTTCAAAACCCAAGTTGTATCAGTGCAATGAAAAATATTTTGCAAAAGAAAACGCAAAATATCATTTCTACTTTGCTGAAAATGGGATTTACTAGTACCAGGCTTCCCCTGCCCGATTTCGGTCCACAAGCCGAAAGACTGGAAGAGAAACAAATAAAAGGCTCACAATAAACTGACAAGCCTATGCTGACTGAGACGGAAACATTCACCAACAGAAATAATGAGAAACAGAACAGATATAAACATTTATGTCGGTTTCTCACACTCACGGCAACAGCTCCCAACTCCAGGAGCCTGCAGCAATCCAAATGAAGCCCATCCTACTAATCCTTCTCCTTTAATCTTCTCCCACCTCACTACACACATTTAAAATCGTCTCTAAAATTCTGTAACATTTCCCTTTCCTCTCGGCTGCTACTTTCACGGGGTGGCTTTACCTTCCCACCTGCCCCGAGCACCGCCGGTCCGCGCGGCGCCGCTCCAGCTCGGCGCTGGGGTCACTCCGCTGTCCCACGAAGCTGTCCCCGAGCCGAGGGACAGTCCCCAGGGCTCAGGGGGTCCCCTCCCGCACCGTCCTCGGCCCGGCACACCGCCCCGAGGGCGGGAAGCGCTCCACCCCGGCTCCCCAACAAACTTTGCTGGAAGGGACACCTCCCCTCTCCCGCCCGCTGCCCCGCGCCGGCCGGGACAGAGCGGGCAGGGAGCGGCNCGGGCCGCCAGCGCCCGCAGGAGGAGGCGGAGCGCGGGCCGTCGCGCCCTCTGGCGGGCGGCCGTGGGAGAGGCGGCGTCTCCCCGGGGCCCTCAGCTCCACGGGACTCGCAGCGCTCCTGGCCTAGGGACTACACACCTAGCCCAAAATAATCCCTGTAAACACAGCCTTCCTTAGATTAACTCTCCTTAACCACACATTGGAATGGAGAAATGGTAGTGTCACAGTCTCTGGAGGTGTTTAAGGAAAGACTGGACGTGGCACTGACTGCCATGGTCTGGTTGACAAGGCAGTGTTCAGTCATAGGTTGGATTTGTTGATTTCAGAGGTCTTTTCCAACCTAATTGATTCTTTGATTATTGATCAGCCAACACTTGGTACCAGAAGAATAATGTCTCTCATTGTTAATGCTGAATTACTCCACCAAAACTCCTCCAATGAGGGGTTGAGGTTGTCCAATTTATCCGAAAGAAGGGTCTCTTGGTTGTTAGCTTCATATTTCTCCTCTCACAAACAAATTTAAATATTGTCAGTCAAATTAGCAGCAGAATGAGAGGACACAGTCTTAAGATGTGCCTGAGAGCTTAGGTTGAACATTAGGAGGAATTTCTTCACAAAAAGTGTGATTAAAGAGCTGCCCAGGGAGGTGGTGGGGTCATCATTCCAGGAGCTGTTTAGGGCAAGACTGGATGTGGCACTTAGTGCTGTGGTGTAGCTGACATGGTGGTCTTCAGTCTTGGGTTGCACTTGATGATGCCAGAGGTCTTTTCCAACCTGGTTGATTCTAGCATTCTGTGAAATTTTACTCAACACTCTGACAGGAACCTGGTCTGCCATAACAAGCGGCTTTGTTCATCTCTAAAACAGTCCTTAACAAACCCTTAACCAAGAAAGCATGTGGCATCTTCAGACAGCCTTTCCTAACTACCTGTGTGACCAGACTGGGAGCATGGGGCGCAGCATGGAGTACAGGCATGCAACCCAGGACATGGCCTTGGTGCTGGAGACACCACAGCTGCAAATGACTCACCTGTATTTGAGAAAAGAGTTGCAAAAAAATGGTTTTAATGGTAACACAGAGGACAAAGTATCTGATATGCATAGAAGTCATGCTATGGACAGTAGATTTGAATGTAATAGAGCTGAAAATCCATAAAGAAAGATCGAGAGTGTAAAACCTTGCCGCAAACAAAAAATTACCATATATGAATCCTGGAGCAAGAGAGAAGAAACCATCCACAGAAATGCCAGATTTGTCCCAGTGAAGCACTCCACATGCTGACAACTTGCTATAACACCCCCCATACACCTCATAATGACTTCCAGCTTTTAGACACAGAGAAGTCACAGAAAGGCAAGTAGTAATAGGAATAGAAACCCAGCAGTGTGTACAAAGTCGTCACTTCACTCTAATTCTTTCTTTTTCTGCAGCAGTTATACCTGTATTAATAATTGTTAGTATTTCCATATTTCAACTGTAGTATCAAGAAACAAGAAATTCTTGGCATACAGCAGACAAGGTGTGCTTCCTCTTTGCCCTGAAACGTGACTTTGAGTGCAACACCTGATGCCCCTAGGTAACAGTTTGTTACATGCTGGGTTGGTGTAAACATGAATTCCAGCTAGATCTATATGTACACATTTTCCCATCAAATACTTTCCACACAGATCCCTCCTACCAACCCAACCATTCAGTAGGCACTGACCTCACTGGAGACATATGGTGCAATGTTCAGGTCAGCCATCAACTATTTTTAATCCAGTAAGGCCAACAGCATGGGACCCAAACTTGGACCATTCTTCAAAATTCTGCAGCCTTTAGATCTATGTCATTCTTTTCCTGACAGATCAAGTGGTTACAACAGAATACCTTAAGTATGCCAGAGAGGTGATTGTGAAGACAAACGGAGACCTTCTCACAATGATAAATTCTCACTCCCACTGCAAATTCAGGCAAGCACATCTATATCACAGTAACTTGGTAGTAGACCTCACACTTCCCTCTAAAACTATCTCAACAGAAATATGTTAGCCAGGCTTCCTTGGAGTATTGGACTTGCTTTATGTATTTGCTACACATATATACCCTGAAATCATAGGGGGTTGAAAGAGAGATGGAAAATGAGGCACAATCGTGAGCGACCATGGCTTGTTATTTATTTTACAGAACAACTGCTTGTTGCTGACACTCTGATTTGCTAAATAAGTTACTGGCCTAAAAAATAATATGTAATTCTAAAGCAAATTAAGTAGAAACTTTCATTCTGTCTTTCTTTCTTTCTGATTTTCTGTGCATGCTCATTACTAGGAATAAAAGAGAATTGTAAAGTCATTCTTCCATTTCTAGAACTAACAAAAAAAAAGATGTGAAACCTGCTACTTAACATGTATCTCTGCATTTGCTTGGTTTTCCTTAAGAGTTGGACTCGATGATCCTTGTGGGTCCCTTCCAACTCAGAATATTCTGTGAATCTGTGATTCTTCAGTGTTTCCCACCTTTTCTCCCATTTTTGTGTTCTGTCCTGGTTTCCATAAGTATTCAAGTCAAAAAGACCATGCCCACAACAGCTAGGATAAACATAAGGCTTTCAAACTTTTTCAAAATGGGTAGGATACACCCATGTTCAAACCTTTCCCCACATAGCAAGTCTGTAAGGAAAAAACCCCAGCCTTTTTCTGCAATGTAGTAAATATTTTGGCTTCTCACAAATAAAAGAAAATTTCACTTTAGCAATCCCCAAGAAATATGGAACTCTGCCATGAAACCCAACGTTCTCCAACTGTTAAGAAAAATAGCACATAAGTATTTTAAAACTTGTATTTGGAGCTGGGAGGAGGATGCAGGAAATAAAGCTTTTTCTTGAATTCTACTCTATGTACAAACTTGTGCTGTGTTTCTGTGTTGTTAAGACTACTCCACTGGGAATTTTGATCTCAGAAAGGATGAAAATAATGAACATTCTGGTAAGGAACACAGAGGTTTAGAACACCAGCAAGACTCCTTTCTCTATTACATATATCTTGCATTCATAAATTATGCAAGTGTAGCAGTGTTGCTGTCCAGATTAAAAAGGGGGACTGCAAATACGAAAATAAATTTCTGTCATACATATATTTATTTATTTATTTATATGTGACATATATATGTAAATTTTGCACATCAAATGCAAAGGCTGGTGTGTGATTCAAGGGTTGTTTGCCCTTTTGTGCAGGTACCACATCAGTGCCTTACTCTGGTGGCTCTGCCATCTGTTCCTACAGAAAGACTATCATATCTGAAAAGAGAGAA
>WEKX01018105.1:328529-343385 GCA_013390025.1 Pitta sordida | reverse complement strand
CTGACACTCTGATTTGCTAAATAAGTTACTGGCCTAAAAAATAATATGTAATTCTAAAGCAAATTAAGTAGAAACTTTCATTCTGTCTTTCTTTCTTTCTGATTTTCTGTGCATGCTCATTACTAGGAATAAAAGAGAATTGTAAAGGCATTCTTCCATTTCTAGAACTAACAAAAAAAAAGATGTGAAACCTGCTACTTAACATGTATCTCTGCATTTGCTTGGTTTTCCTTAAGAGTTGGACTCGATGATCCTTGTGGGTCCCTTCCAACTCAGAATATTCTGTGAATCTGTGATTCTTCAGTGTTTCCCACCTTTTCTCCCATTTTTGTGTTCTGTCCTGGTTTCCATAAGTATTCAAGTCAAAAAGACCATGCCCACAACAGCTAGGATAAACATAAGGCTTTCAAACTTTTTCAAAATGGGTAGGATACACCCATGTTCAAACCTTTCCCCACATAGCAAGTCTGTAAGGAAAAAAACCCAGCCTTTTTCTGCAATGTAGTAAATATTTTGGCTTCTCACAAATAAAAGAAAATTTCACTTTAGCAATCCCCAAGAAATATGGAACTCTGCCATGAAACCCAACGTTCTCCAACTGTTAAGAAAAATAGCACATAAGTATTTTAAAACTTGTATTTGGAGCTGGGAGGAGGATGCAGGAAATAAAGCTTTTTCTTGAATTCTACTCTATGTACAAACTTGTGCTGTGTTTCTGTGTTGTTAAGACTACTCCACTGGGAATTTTGATCTCAGAAAGGATGAAAATAATGAACATTCTGGTAAGGAACACAGAGGTTTAGAACACCAGCAAGACTCCTTTCTCTATTACATATATCTTGCATTCATAAATTATGCAAGTGTAGCAGTGTTGCTGTCCAGATTAAAAAGGGGGACTGCAAATACGAAAATAAATTTCTGTCATACATATATTTATTTATTTATTTATATGTGACATATATATGTAAATTTTGCACATCAAATGCAAAGGCTGGTGTGTGATTCAAGGGTTGTTTGCCCTTTTGTGCAGGTACCACATCAGTGCCTTACTCTGGTGGCTCTGCCATCTGTTCCTACAGAAAGACTATCATATCTGAAAAGAGAGAAATTATAAACTAGACACAACAGCAATTACTGAGTTAGAGAACTTGACTGCAACTATGTAATGTATTAGCCACTTGAGAAATGCTTGCTTAATCTAAGAATGACAGAGTACTCATATGTTTTTTTTTCAATAGATGGGGCAGAAAGGTCTTTTCAGCAGAGACAGGCCTGAAAATCATGAGTTGAGTTCCAGCTCTTTCTCAGGATTCTGCAGTTGGACCTCTGTCCTACTCAGGAAGTTACGTAAGGAGAGACATAACTTTAAGCTATGACTAATCCTGCAGAAATGAGTAAAACCAATCCAAATGAGTTCAGAATCGCACAGTTACATTTTGAATCACAACATGAACTTGGAAACAGAGTTTTTCATCTTTCAGCTACTCAATGACAGTTCCATCAATACATATCCTAATATACTACCACATATACCTACATTTGTCAAAAGCTAGGCAGTGAGTTTAAGCATGGGAGTTCTGATAGTCTATATTGCTCAGATCTGAACCACACTCCCTTGTCCCATTTGGACCACTCTAAACAGCTCTCCATGGGAGAAATCTGCAATACCAGGGAAAGTCCCAAGTGCCTGAGGCATGACCCAGTCAGGGACACTTGGTCTGGGACTGATAACATTGCAGTATCAGGACATTAAGGCTCTAAGCCTGACAACCTACCCACTGGGAGAACTCAGCACTCCAGTGAACCCGGTGTCAGCTCACAGTTAATGTGAGTTTAGTTCCTCTTCTTCCTGGGTTCATCTGGGAAGAACTGGCTCTTAATTAAAGTTTGAGGTTTCCATTTGAGCTAAGTCTTAGAGCCTTCAATCAGAGTTTTATAGAGAACTGTTCTGGTACTGTAGCAGAGTCCTGGGAACAGAGTTCAACCATGAAATTTCTCATGATACAGGCTGCTGTTATTAGGTTACACACTCTTTAGAAGGGACCTGAAAAATACTGGGCATGAATCAATCAGTCACAGATTCTTAGAAGATTGTAAAGATGGATCAAGGACAATTATGTACTTTCCTATGGGGCAGTAATGATTGCCTGATTGTCTATGGCAGTCAGCTCCTCTGTCATCTTGCACAGAAACTGTAAAAATACCCTATGCAGCATATTTTCTGGAGCTCATTATAGGATTGTCCAAGAGGCAGAGTATATACTCTCATGGGAGGGAGCAGGACACAGGTATTTCAACATCTTTGCACTGTTACAGGACAAGCCCTGATGAGAAACAGATCTATCAAATTGTGGAATTAGACAGAGGTCCCCAGAGTTGCACTTAGATACCAGTGCTTCAATTTCCCTTACATATCTCAAAATTTATGATCAGATCATTCTTCTAGGCAACACNCTGCTAGACTGTGAGGCATCTAGGTTGTTATTATACTCTGGGATGTGCTCTTGGTCGCTGTACGGGTATTAGATGGTGAGTTGGACTAGATGATCCTTGTGGGTCCCTTCCAACTCATAATTTTCTGTGATTCTGTGATTCTGTGATCCCAGATGTGGCTTACCTTCTGTAATGCATAATATAAAAAACAAGCCATGAAGGAAATAAAAATAGTTATGCTCATTGTTCAGATAGAATAAATAATATTATCTATAGCTGCAACTTTGTCAAATTTGTATTTCTAAATTTTTGGTTTAAAACACACAGAGAGATGCAAGTTTGGAATCCGGAATCCTTTGGAAGGTGAACCACAAAACTGAATTCCCTTCGTTCCCTTTACCCTATTTGAAATATTTTCCGCTTCTTTTTCCACTTCAGTCAATAACAGAGTCATGATTTAGTTGCAGAATCTGATCCTGCCATATTGATTCAGACATTAAATTTAACTGATAAGATCTTAGATCATCCTTAGATGTTCTCTGCAGTCCTTTATTCTACTGAGAAAGTCACCATGTTTGCTTTAGTCATTCTGCATTCCTAAACTTCTACCACCTCTTTGGCTTTGTTGTATCTATGGTATATCTATCTGTCTAAAAACCCCCAATCCTACTACAAGATTATAGAATCATAGAACAATAGAATCATCAGGGTTTGAAGAGACCTGGAAGATCCAAGGGACAACCCAGCACTGCCCCTGTAACCCCTAAACCACTAAACCACATCACCCAGCAGATCCCTCTTAAGCACCTCCAGGGATGGTGGTGCTCCACCACCTCCCTGGGGAACCCATTCCAATACTGAAAAAAATTGTTTATCCTGTCTGCCTGAAAATTACTTAACTCTCATACAAGGAATTAAATCTGTCAGAGTCCTGTGGAAAGGACTTCATTATCCCTAAATTAGTATTAATATTTTGTAATGTTGATCTGTGTGCAATTACAACATTTTCCTTTTCTGCTTTTGGAAGCTCAGTGTTGTCTCCAGTTTTACATTCTAAAATTACTTTTTAAATTAAATAATTTGATTGGAAATTTATATAAATCCAGAACTGACTGAAATATTTTAATACCATATGATATTGGCTGGAAGATTCAGTTATGAACAATTTTTAGTACAACTTTCCTGAAAAGCTACAGTATAAACAGTTTTCAGAATCAGTATTTGTGGACAAATGGCTCCCTGTTTAAAACTAGGAGGAAAATGCATTACAAATTTTGATTACTTGTAATGGTCTCTTGATGAGATGATGAGTTGCCCCTGTCTACTGTACTTCACACAACCAAGGATAAACAAGGGCAATACTTCTACAGGCAGATGCAGAGGACCGAAGCTTTTCAGTCCTGATAATAAACCAAGAGCATATTGCCCACTCCTTTGGTGAAATGAACAGCCTGTTTGGTCTCCTGCTGCTTCTTCCGTCTGACACAGAACTGCCCCTGCCAAGCATATCTGAGCTCTTTATATTTTTCCTTATGAAGTGTGGCTGTTTGAAAGTACAAAACATTAGTCCTCAACTACCTGATAGTGTCTTTTCATCATAGACAAGTTTAGGAAAATACTTGTCAACCAAAAGCCAAAGTATAGATGAAAAATATGGGATTCAACTGAGCGAAACTCTGTAGGAACAAAATGCTTCCATATGTTTTAAAAAGCTTAGTGGCCACATTAACTACTTCCCCCTGATTGTATTTCCCACAAGAAAATAAATAGTGGTATATAGAATCAGATACCCTTCTCAACTGTGTACTAAGTCACAGTGGCAGGGAAAAAATCAAGGGAAACTGCTCAAAGAGCACTGAAGTAGATGGTCAAATAATGTCCTATGAATTTGTCTTTAACATTTCTGCTGGTTAGATGGGCTATAAATAACACGATCTCTCAAACATTGACTAACCTGCCTCAGGTGCTGGAATTACTGCCTCAAGATGTCCCACATCTCACAACTATCTTTCAGATATTTTGTTCTGCCTTATTACATCTGCACTGTAAATTATGACAGTTCTGGAACCAACTCAAAAGTTGTTACCACATCCCAATTTGGCATCCAAAAAAAAAAATAAAAAATCCTTGATACTGGAAGAGACAAGTACTCTCAGTCACATCCAGAGATGTTCATAGAACATTCAACTTCTGAACTAGATTTTAGACCCTGGAAAAATCCATCCTATGAGATGGTGACACCAAAGATAGCTGTGGATATTGTGTACTTGGATCATAGCAAAGCCTTTGACATGGTTTCCTACGGTAAGCTTCAGAAGAAACTCTCAGACTGTGGATTGGATAGGAGCATTCTGTGTTGGGTTAGGAATTGGTTGGAATTGGACGAACTCAGAGAGNCAGCCTGGAGAAGAGGAGGCTCAGAGGTGACCTCATTGCTGTTTACAATTACCTGAGTGGAGGTTGCAGTCAGGTGGGTGTAAATCTCTTCTCTCAGACTGCCAGCACCAGAACTAGAGGACATGGCCTTAAGCTACACCAGGGGAGGTTTAGACTGGGTGTTAGGAAGAGCTTTTTCACAGAGACAGTGATCCCGCATTGGAATGGTCTGCCCAAGGTAGTGGTGGAGTCACCATCCCAGGAGGTGTTTAAGAAAAGACTGGATGAGGAACTCATTGACATGGCCTAGATAATGGGATGATGGAATAGGGAGTTAGGTTATTATATTAAAAATTAAAAAAAAGATGATGACATGACCCTGAGATTAGCACCAGGGTTGTGGGTCCAATCCCTGTATGGGCATTCACTTAGGAGTTGGACTTGATGATCCTTGTGGGTCCCTTCCAACTCAGAATATTCTGTGTGATTCTGTGTATGTTTTTCTACAGCTTTTAATGCAAATAATCTCAAGAAGTGCAGGGGTTTTATATTTATATGAAAACACTCCAAGCAATGGCAGAAACATAACAGCTAGTTTCTTTATCTGAAGTAGTTTTCTTGTGAACCAGCTCAGGTGTGCATAATAATAATGCCATTGAACAAGCAGAGTTGGAAAATTTTGCCACTTCCGAAGTAGGTTTGAGCTGGGTAATGGACTGGATGACCTTGAAATGTCCTTCCCAGCCTAAATTATTCTCTTATTCTGAGATGGTAGGGGGAACGTACCTGACTCATACTGCAGACAAAATCAATCTATAGTTTGGGGCATGTAAACTGACTCCAAACATAGAAGTTGGTATTTGCTGCCTGTTAAGTCCTCCCACTTCGGCAAAACAGTAATTCAAAGTCAATATAGCAGTCACTATAAAAGGTAAAATGATTCAGTTCTGAGATTGCCAATCATCTTTGATTATCGTCACCTAACAACCATCCATAAACATTTACAAAACCACAAAAACCCTCCCATCTTCTGTTCAATAAAATCAGATTTAATTATGACTGAAAGGGACTTCTGCATCCTGATCTTTTTTGCTCAGAGGTAGGCATCTGCCTTGTCCTGACTGATGTAAGGTGAAACAAGGGCTGTGATAGTTGGCCATATGAGTAGCTTATTGGTCAAAACTGACACTAGGAACCAGAGCACTCCTCATTCCAGAAAATTTCTGACGTGAAGTGATCCTTAGGAGCCATTACTTCTCAGAGTCACTTTAGAGCAACTGTACTCATTGCAGCCTGTATGATCTTCAAAGCACTTTTAGATTATGTTCACTAGCAATTGCACTCTTAGGACTATTTCATTCTGCTTTTGATATAGAAAGTCAAACAGTACTGGATAAAAAAAAAATGCAGAATGCCACACTGGGTAGAGAACCATTCAAACAAAGTCTACATGATATAGAGAAAATACAAACATCAGAAGAAGTTTAGGGCGTTGATGACAACATCATACAGAAAAAATATTTCCCAAATCCCTGAAATACACAGTCCCAAATCAAAACCATTCAGTTAAGAGTCTGGAAAAACTGCTTTGTGACCAAGCAGTATAATACACTGGACATAACGACAGTAGCAACTCTTTACATAGCTCTATAGAAAACACAGTGAATCCTAAGAAAATGCCTATGACATACACAGCAAACCTGTAGACAGCATGGAAAACAACTAGTTTGTTGAATTTTACTGAAAAAGCTGTAAAGACTTTGTGTACTGGGCATGGCCAGGATGGAGCTAACTTCCTTCAGAGCAGCCCATATGGTGCTATCCTTTCCTCCAAGTTGAGTGGAAAGTTGTGTGGGGAAACAGCTAAGACCAAAAATCTTGATGGGCATATTCCATACCATATAAAGTTATGTTCCTCAGTAAAAGGTGAGTTAGAAGAAGATGTGTGTGGGATGATGATTGGCCTCCAAGATGCCTGATGTCTGGAGATTGGCTAGACACTGCTCTGAGAAGTGGCAAATGCCTTGGCATCACTTGGGGCTTTCCTGCTCCTTTTCCTTAATTTATTGAAGTGTCTATCTCAACCCACAACTTTTGCTCTCCTTTTATGCAGTGTCATGCTGGGAGAGGAGGGAGTAAGGGTCTGGGGGGATGCTTATCTGCTGGCCAGGGTTAACCTACAAGAGTTAGTAACAATCTTTAAATCAGTGACAATCTGGTCTTTTCATCATCTTGGCAGTGAATTTGCTGTAACACCTCTTGGTCTGAACGGCAAGTTTGAAAGACAGTTTTTTCCAGCAGATTTGTCTACTACAGAATATGCAATGTTAAAATCATGGGGTGGAATTGAACAGGACTTAGTTTCCTTAGAAGGAAACTTAGGAGGTAGTTTCATATTTGCTCACAGCAGGACCCAGGCTGCTTCTCCAAACATGGAGATGCCAGAAATCAAAAGTATCTTTTAGTTGTGCAAGGCATTGACTCCCAGTTGCTGGCTGACACTGAACTCCAAATGGCGGTGGAGTCAAAAGGTACAGCACCAGCTGAGTAACCCCTATGTAAAGAAAAGAACAGTACAACTCAGCACACCACTTCTTCAACCACAGTCAGACTCCATCTCCTCCTTCACAGTTCCAGCCAGAAGGCAGTGAACTGTGTCTAAACTATTTTGACAGTTGTTGAAATTCCCACCATGAGAACTTGCTATGTAGGTCTCGCACAGTATTTATTCCTCATCACTAGAATGCTTCTTTCTGACGTCAGACTTAGATCTTCCTTGTTTTAATTTTAGTACATTATTTCTCACTGTATCCTTTATGGGCCTAGAGAAAGTCTTCACCTAGTCTTTCAGTACCTGAGAAATATGTACTATCATGTTCCTTTCCAATTTCTGTTACCACAAAAAAGAGTAAAAGTCTAGATTGCTTCCAGTGTTTAAACACTGATCCTCACCCATTCTCACAGTGTATGTTTAAAATTTCTGTCCCCTTTTTCAGCTCTGAAACTGAATTATGTGTCTGTTACTCCAAATTTACTTGTGAGACTCTAAACGAAGAATGAAAGATCTTGACCTTGAAGAACTGCACGGCAATCGGTTCCAGAGCAATATAAACAGAGAGAGGTGGTCAGATTATGCAATATAAATATGTATTTTAATAATCTGTTCTTTAATTCTGCTTTTGTCTCAGATTATAGTGGACACATTCCTTACAAGGTTTAACAGTGGAAACTTGGAAAGGCGGCATCTTCATAAATGGTTTATAGTAGATACTACTGATACATGATTTTGTACTGTTTCTGAAAATTCAACTGGATGGCACCATTTTCAAAGAATAAGAAATACTTTTATGCAGATTTCTCTTTTTGGTAAACTTGTATCTTTAGGTTGAACAGGGAACAAGGTTGATACATGGAAAAAGAGCTGGGGTTTTTATAATTTAAAAAAAAATCACTATAATTTTTCCAGCTTCCATCACAATGCCTTCTCTCAAGCAAGTCAGTATTGACACTGATCTATATAACTTCGACAGTGGTGTGCCATGAAACCACACAACTTAATTCTGTACTTTTACCTCAAATACAGCCATGAAGTAAAAAATAACTGAAATGCTGTATTCTTTTTAACTGGCTAATTCACTTCCACTCTGTAACTGGTAGACAATTTTCAAAATGTAGTCTCTGATAGTTTAATTAATCTGATGGCAAAATGCTAATAGTTGTCTACTGTTTGAATACTTTGCTCTGTACAATAAATTTAATGAATCTGGGTAAAAAAATCTAAACTACATCTAAAATATGTATTTGTTTCATGATTTTACACCAGGCTTCTGACCTGGAAAAAAACTTTATACCAGCCAGCAGGGAAATCACAGTCCAATTAAAAAGACCTAAGTACATTTTAAGGTAAACTTAGAGGAGATCTTGCACTTACGAAAATATATAATGGTATCTGTTATTTCAGTCCTGCCACTGGCACAAATCAGCTGTTAATGAGAAAGATCATTTTAATCTGAAATTTTATTTAAGACAATAAAACACACAAATGCTATTCCTGCTTTTTACAGTAGTGCACAGCTTCATCACCGGCAGGCTGGGGCACTCACACATGAAAGCAATTTGGCTGTACAGACTATCTTTCCATTTCAGCACTTGAAATCAAAACACCAGTTCCTTAAACTGAACAACATCAATTCTTGGTCAAAAACTCATTACTATTTCAAGCAGGATGATTACTCAAAATCAAACTGGGAAAAAAAAAAAAGAAAGAAGGCTACTGGTTGTGCTTTCTGACTTACCTTATATAGTTATGCTAAAGGAAAAAAGGGAGCTGAGCCAACACCATGAAACTTCAGCAGGAAGGCATCTATATGGTGGCTTACATGAGGCAATGGTGCCACCCATTGTCCAGAAGTTATATATAAACTTGTTTTTCTTAATTGATCTAAGAGAAAACACCATGTGCAATGCTTATTAGCAATCACAACTAAACCAGGGCTTGGTTCTGGCTTAAGATTAACAGATGTGGTAAATTTTCAAACAGGCAAATATTTAATGTTTCTTCAGTTTCACCTTGAATTTTCTGTAAAATGGATGTTAGCATAGCCAGGTAACTCCAGTCAAGCTGTCAAAACACTTTTATCAACATTTTCCTAGGGTCCTCATTATTTTAGGTTCTTACATTTGGGCCTTCCCAGCTGGGGCCTCTCACAGGGATCATTTGTTAGCATCTTCCAAGTAGTACATCGACTTTATTATTACACTGTTAAAAAGGAAATCTCCAGCACAACAGTCCAGCTTGGATACACGGATGTAGTCTATGTTTGAAGGACATTAATATTTTAGAAAGGCAACCACCTGTAACTGTAAGTAATTTAAACAAGTTTGTTACATTGAAAAGGTTCACTAGAAGATCATTAATGACAGTCACTGTTAAGAGTGCACATCTCACTTCTGTTTTGAATTTTGCCCTCATCCTAGAAGGACATTACATAACTAAGTCTAAAATAAGAAAAATGCTCTGATAAGCATATGCATACTTCTTTCTCGTGTAAGTAATTCTATGTGTATAAGTAAATGCAGATCAGAGTTCCCTTCAGAGGCCCTTAATTTCCAGAATACACATAGTATTTCTTAGTCAAGTATACTGAGCTTTTTTCTATTTCAAAAAAATAATTTCTGTAGTTTTGGATGCACCACTTTTAAGATATTTTTTGAAAAGGGAGCAATTTGACCTATTAATTAAGTGACCTGTCTGTCAATTTTTACCTTTCAGTATCTGATATTCTATCCAGCAGATTTTTATAGCTTTCATATGAAGACAGTTTGAAGTCTTAAACTCTCAGAACACATTTTGTTAACAGATCTATGATGCAACACATTTAAGATAGGCATATATTTATAATAGTTAATTTATTCTAAGTATAGCCATAGAGGTACTATAAACACTCCAAGGAAAATTTTATAGTCCTCCATTTGTGACTACTTTTGACCTTATGACAATGAAAGTGGGGAAATAACATATTGGTTTTTTTAAAAAAAGTGTTGTATTCGTGTATGCCAGACACAGTGCAATGCACACATATTTTTAAAAGATACTTTATTACATGCTAGCTTACTGTAACCTGTATTGTGCATGTATCTATGTAGTTAGTTGTCTTTTCACCCTGTCCAGGCCTAACTGCTCAGTCAGTAGATTTTTAGGAAGTCAATGCAAAAGAGAAAGAAATCAAATTCTCAGAATGACAGAATATGGAGTTGGAAGGGACACACAAGGACTATTGAGTCCACCTCTTAAGTGAATGGCCCATACAGTGAATTGAATCCATGACCTTGGCTTTATTAGGACCATTCTCTAACCAGCCGAGCTAATTCTCCTTGTCTGTACAGAAGAAATTGATATTATATTGGCATTTGTGGTGGTGGTGGTGTTTGTTTTTGGGTTCTTGGGGTTTTTTTTTTTAATAGGTCAACATTTGAACAGTCTTTGGAGTGCTTGTGATATTTTCTAGTGAAAAAAGGGCATGGATTACTGCCAGAAATTCATAACAAGTACATGTCATACTAATATTGCAAGTGATATTTTTAAAACATTCTACCGATGTTGAAAGCACAAGGAGTCTGCATAATCCATGCACATCTAATTAGCACTGAGTCATATAAATGACACATAATGATTTGGCAGTATATTGCCAGATGATTTCTTTCTATCAGATCAAGAAGTAAGAACTTATTTATCTCCATTCCCTCCCTCCTTGGTTTTCCTTTCTATCCATTTTAGTTTCTCTACTTAAAAATAACAATCAGTTCCTTTCATTTCATATACAAAATGAGTCAAAACCCCACTGATTTATTTTTTTTCAAATCCATATTGCCTAAGGAGGCTTTGCAATCTTTCTGTTGTTACAACTACATTCATTTTTTTAATTGCACTTTGGTGTCAGAGAGTTTATATACTCTACTTCCACATTTACTTAAAAACCATCCAAGTGTTTGCTTCTTCCAAATAGTGATGCACAGGTCATCACCTATACTAAATTTATTTTGCACCATAATCATATTGTCTGATTTTTTAATTTAAACACGTCATGTATCCAAGCAACCGGAAAAAATGTTATGATGGGATTATAAACATATAATCACTCCAATTAAAATATCTGAGAACCATGAACACTTCAGGTTTAGTATTGTTTGAATGTTCCTGGACTCCATAATTTTGGATCTTAAAGCATTTATGGTATACTTGACTTGCTGTGGTAAGCTTTTTATATAGAAAGTAAATAAAGTGTAAGTGTTCTTTTTTGTAGAGCCTTAACATTTTCCAGGCTTTTTTAGGTGAAAGGGTGAAAACAGCTGTACATCTAAGGGAATAGAACTGAGAAGTTCACAATAATCTAGGCACTATAACTTTCAAATTACCTTCTCGACCTTTGGATTATTTTATTTTGTGTTTTCCTAAATCCAAATAGTGCTTAAGCAACATCAGACATCAGACATTCCCAGATGGTTGGGAAACTACCATCAATAATGGTAGTTTCCCAGCCATCAAAGCACACCTTCACAGCTACAGTTTTTGAGGAATATTTGTCAAACAAAGTAATTTTAACTCACATTTTATAAGCACAGGTTTTATAAAATCTACTAATAGACAGGAAAATTAATTTAAAAAATCACAGGAAAGTTACTTTCGGATTAAGAGTCTTATTCAGAGTATCAGGAAGATAAAGCATCATCCTGTTGGTTACTCTAGACCCACGCTATGTTGTCTATTTAAGTATGTAGATACATGGCCAGGGCTGTGAACAGTCACATCAGAATTTGCTGAGTGTTGAAGTTTTACCAGGGAGCATGCAAAAATCTACCAAGCAAAGTAAAGTTTATCTGCCCTACCCCAGAGGCTGTGCATTTTGTTTAAAGTGGATATTCCCCACAGCAGGGATGCTCTGAACAGCACAAGGTCAGATTTCAAAGCTTTAGAAAGAAATTCCCATTGGTTGCTATGCTTCAAGCTGCTTACACTCCTACATTGGTGATGTATCCTATTCCATCTCCAGGATAAGCATGCGGATGCAGGTATTAACAAAGATTAAGATAATCTGTATAAGATTATCATTAACACTTACCATACAGAAGAGACCCCTCGCCCCCCCCACAAAAGGCTTAATGAAAATACATACAAGCATGATGTATATTGCTTCATATAGTTGGACAGACATTTGGCAATTCTTGTTATTTTCCTTATTACTATCCGCTTTCTTACTTGATTTACAAAATGTTGCTACGTACATAAAAATAAATATCATAAAGTGGTAACATAATGGTATGAAAATCAATGTAAAACAAGAGCTGCAGTACAGGATTGTACAGCAAGGATGAGACTACTGGAGCTGTCTAGTGAACTAATTCATATTCAGAGAAACAGGGCTTGATAGGAAGGTCAGTCTTTCTTTGAAATAACAATGACCTCAAATGCTCTTTACCCTTTAAAACTTCGCTGGGATTTCAAGAACAAATGAACTCTAATCTCATTAGGTGGCATTAAAGACCTTCTCAAATGATGAGAAACAGAAATGGAGCAGAAGTTTAGATTGACCAGCATGCCCATCATGTACTATCGTAGGAGCAACTTCTCACAGTTATAGAACAGCAGCTGCAGTAAAGCTGGAACAGACAATCTCCAAACAGATTAGAACAATAGCGTGGGCTGGAATGCAGCTCGACCCTTAAAAGGAAAGTGAGAACATATATAAAATCCCCAGATAAATGATAGAGACCTATTTACTTGTAATGCAGTGCTTAGATGTTGCCTGCATATACTGGGATGGGCTTTCCAGTTTTCTGTTTTAAATAAAACATGAAGATTATGTGCAAAGAATGTTGCCTCTAGTGTCCCAGCAGAGCTCCTGCACATCTCTGTTTGGGCCTCTGGCAACATAGCAGAATGTCAAGTACTCAATAGATTTCTATGTTATGTTCTGTGATGCTTGGCCTTTCACAGGGACATTAGTCTGTCCTCTTTAGTTCACTGAGGTCATGTTTTAATAATGGTAACATTCCCTCTATAGACACTAATGTCATTCTATCTCCACACCCCATGGCAGTTTACCAACATTAGGCCTGGTTTAACAGATGGGATAACCCCTATTGCCCTGTCAAATTCAGTTTGGTAGAGGCCACAGTAGCAAACATGGAAATAAATTTTTTTAAGGCCTGACCAGCTACCGTTTTAAAGCATTGCTCACACTGAAAAAGGCTAGATTGCCCTATTCTCCAGGTCAGAATGTGTTTACAGAAGCCATTCATGTCACAGACTGTAAGAGCACTTGCAGCGCTAAACTCCCTGTACGTGCTGAGGAGTAAAGGAAAATCCACAACAGATACATTCTTGTCACCAAACTACATTAAACCCTGGAGGTGTTTAAGAGAAGACTCGATGAGGAGCTTAGTGACATGGTCTAGCTGGGGGGTGTGGGGCTGGATGATCCTGTGGGTCCCTTCCGGCTCGGAGTGGCCTGTGAGCCTGTGAGGGAACTAAGTTTGTGTTACCGCTCTGGGATGTGCGTTCGGTCTCTGTACGGGCGTTAGCTGGTGAGATGGACTAGATGATCCTTGTGGGTCCCTTCCAACTCATAGTATTCTGTGAATCTGTGAATCTGTGAATCATAAGCTAAACAGTGAAGTAGAGAGAATATTTGGGTAGACTGAGCACTCAACTATGAAGTAAAACTTTACCAGAAATTGCTGCATCACCATACCTAGAAATGGAGTAGCAGCAAAATACTCATGTTGCCTCTTCCACACAGGGACACACACGACTCTGAATGCTTTCACCTCTCCCTGCCCTTTGTAACAGCCAGGACCCAAAAGGCAGCATCTAACATAGTCTTAAGATGAGCCAGTGGAGGTTCAGGTTGGACATTAAGAGGAAATTCTTCACAGAAAGGGTGATTAGGCATTGAACTGGACTGCCCAGGGAGGTGGTGGAGTCACTATCCCTGAAGGTGGTTAAGGAAAGACTGGACATGGCATGGTGCCATGGTCTAGTTGATATGGTGGTGTTCGGTCACATATTGGACTTGAGGATGCCAGAGGTATTTTCCAGCTTAATTTTCCTGTGATTCTGTAATGGGTGTACCACGAATAACAGAAATCAAGGTCTGTGTACCTGCCATCCCTCCCTACGGAATGCAGGGGGTTAAGGCCTACTCATTGTAGGGAATGGGGTCAGGAACAAACAGCTAAAGCTAGACAGCTAGGAAGCAACAGGACGTTTATGTTACAGTGGCCTGTGGCACTAGACACAGAGATAAATGCCCTCCGAAGAGAGCAAGTGACCTGTAGCATTAATATAGTATTTAACCTGTGATGTTAACCCACGGCAAGGCGGAGAGATACCAGTAACAACGTAACAG
This sequence comes from Pitta sordida, assembly GCA_013390025.1. Classification (NCBI taxonomy): domain Eukaryota; kingdom Metazoa; phylum Chordata; class Aves; order Passeriformes; family Pittidae; genus Pitta; species Pitta sordida. Next base: position 328,668 of record WEKX01018105.1, on the reverse strand, counting down.
TCGGCTCTACAAAGCGTTTTCCCAAAGCGTTAAAGTACACACTGCCGTTGTGATTCTTTCTTCCCGCCCCCATCCGTTCCTTCCCGCAACCTTCCCGTTCCTTCCTTCCCGCCCCTTTCTCGTTCCTTCCTTCCCGCCC
>WEKX01018105.1:312167-328482 GCA_013390025.1 Pitta sordida | reverse complement strand
CCGGACGCGGGTGGGCGCGGAGGCTGCGCGGGTCGGGCGGCGGGCTGGGAACGGCGGCGGCAGCCAGGCGAGTCCTCGGTGTGTGGCAGCCTGCGTTAAGGGGGACGTGGGGGGAGCTCCCACTGACGCTGCGGTCGGATGGACTCGGCCACCTGCTCTAGAGCAGCCCTGGTTTAGTCAGAGGTCGAGCGTAGAAATTCTCCGGCTGAAAGCAGGAGTTAGTTGTAAAGTTAGAAGGAGCCGTGCCCAGAAGGGTAGGGTGTAGCCTGGATGTGCGCTCTGAGTCGTGATCACACTGTCTTAGCGTTTGGATAAGCCATTGTGAGAAGTGCTGGATTTGAGCCAAGGCTTTAAGATGGATAGAAGTGTTACTGTAGCTCTTGACGGCAAGCTAAAAGAGCGGCACTGAAACGGAAAGACTTTGGTATTTTATTTGCCGTAGTAGGTAGAAAACGTATCTGACAATTTTCAGTCATACCTGTTGTCAGTACTGGGTTAATTAGCCTGTTGTTCTTTCCAGATCGGTGGTGTCATTTGGATCGAAAAACAGAGCAATTGGTGTTGCGGCTAAAAACCAGGTGAGTCGTTTCCTGTTGAAATACCAGTGTAAAGAGAGTTGGTTGGGTATAGTTAAAACCAAACAGCTTCATTTTCTTTGTTAAGCCTTTTATTTTAGAAATGCTGCACCATGCTGCCATACTTTCTTAAGACAAATGTAGGATTTTTTTTGCTGGGATGCTACTGCTCTCTCTTTCATTAATGCAATATTTTCCAGTTAACTGTGTTTCTTTTCTGACAATTTAAGGTCATTTGGTTTCTTTTTCTAATGGTTGCATGTCAAATTTTCCTTGCACTTGAAGGAGAATGTTTTAAATGTTGTCTATAAAATTAAGTAAGGGGAGAGGTTTGGCTCAGATTCTTAAAGCTGCCTTTGGATTCGATGTATAGTAAATGCTTCTGGTTTTGAAGGTGTAAGTCCTTATTTGTGTTTTGTTTTGTTTTTTTTTTAATTGAGGTGCTCTGAAAGATTGAATGTGTTCTTCAGTGAGCTAGCATGTTCAGTTTAAAAGGAGAGCTTACATCTAACAAGTCTCAGGGTAACAAAATGTAATGGTTGAATAAATCCTTGGGTATTTTATGTTGTTACATAACTGCTGCTGGTGGAGATCAAGCATGCAGCCTCCACTGGCCTGTGCATATCTCTCATGTACTGAAAGGACTGCAGTGGGTTTCCATGGAGAGAGCACTAAAGGAGGCTTTTTTCCACTGTAATATCTCCCTTTTAGTTTTGAAAAGCCAACGTAATATGAATAGATTACATGTTCAGATGCACATGTACACTGTATCAGGTTAACTTTTGCGGTTATAAAGTAAATACATATGTTTGTGCCTTTCCATTACATTTCATTTTAGCATTGCTTTTGTTCAGTTGTCTGCTTCTACTGTTACAAGTCAGAAACTAGTATGATTCATCAATTTGCAAAAATGAGTTGTACTCAGTGGGAAGTGATCTGAATCCTCTGTACTCTCCTGCATGTTTCCAGTATGTTTTCATTATTCCAGTGACTGCTATGGAAAGCCTGAAGCAAGCTGAAAGTCAAGTAGATTCTCTCTGATTGTGTATTTCCTGTGATGAACACCTGTGACTTCAGTTACCTTCAGACTAACCTGTTACTGTATTGAGTTGTTCATGCTTGCTTGTCCTAGCAGTTGAAGCTAAATATTTCTGCTAGAAGAAAAGAATGTGATACTTAATATTATAAAAGATAATGAGTCAATTATTTAAATCCACTTTAGTACAGTGGTAAGTGTCCCCACCTGGCATGTGGGAGACCTGGGTTCGATTCCCGCCAGGGAGACAGTGTTAAGAGTTGGACTCGATGATCCTTGTGGGTCCCTTCCAACTCTGTGTGATTAATTTCTCTTGCTGTCAGTGGTCCAGTTTTGCTGGACCACTGACCTGACATGTTAATTATACTTCTTTTATAATGTATGAGCTTATTGACGTGGATGACCAAGAGTTGCATGTTTGGTATCCCAGGGTGTAGTAGCTACTTAAGTCAAGGAGTACAACGATGCCTTTCATTTGAATGAGTTTCCTAGTTAAAAAGAAAGGAAATAAAACCAAAACAAATAAACATCTTCCCCCCCCCAAAATAAAAGAAAAAATAAGTTTTTGACTGGTGGCTTCTACAAGTGAGATTGTGTGGGAGAGCTTGGAAGTGCTCTCTAACATTTGAGAAGCAGCTGCCGGGGCAAATTTTCAGAGAATTTCAGTTATCTTTAGGTAGATCTGGTAGCATAGGAAACAAGAACAGTATGTTAGTTAACAGACCATAATTCTTTCTTAATTGTGACTAAGCAGAAAGATATTAAAACATGCCACAGTCCTAATGGCATACAATTACTCTAAAAATATCTTAAGATTGTTCTCTTAGAAAAGGCTTTGAGGTTAATTCTAAATTAGGCTACAAAACTACCAGAGTGTTTGTGCTTCTCTGTCCACTACATGGTAATAATTCTTGCTTCTGCATTCTTCAGCAATACAGCTGTGAATTATGTAGCATTCAATTACCTTGAAGCTGTGACTACCCAAGTAAATGAAACCACACTGGGAAACCATCTTGGGTACAGGAACCTGAATACTTGATCACATTAAAGTACTGGAATAGTTCCTGGCATGTTTTTTGGCCTGTGGTAACTTGTGCTCTTACTATTAATTGCAGGGCACTGTTTGATGATTAGAATAAACCAAGGATGATTCTCAGTAGGCAATTTGAGTGTGATGTTTTTACATGCACAGCTGTCTGAAAATTACTGTTAGTAGGAGTATGGCCTCCTTTTATGTTAGGCAGCTGTTCTGTTGGAGAACTGTCCTAGTTGTGTAGTTTTCTAATATAAGATGTAGCTCCAACGCTTCCATTTAATGATGGAAAATTTTACATCCAATAAGGAACTGATGCTTTCCTATGCAGGTAGTGAATAGTAGAAATCTTTCTTGCTATGATCAGCATTTGAGTTATCATGCAGTCTTTGTGTCTACCTAAGTCTATCCTGGGGAAAAAAATACACTTATTTAATTTCTCTCCAATAGAACAGGATTAATTCTACACTGAGATTCTGAAAGCATCTCTTTTAGGCTGGTCTAGTCCAGTTTCTGTTGTTCTTTGCATTCCTGTTAATAAATGCTTCTTCAGGTCACTTGCACCTGTGGGGAGCTTGCATTGTAGTTTAGCATCTACATACTTCAAGCTGATGTTGTTACCAAAAAAAAGTTTCAAGTGTTTTGTTGTTGTCTGTGCACTGTATCCTTCTTTGGTCTAGTGCAAGAATTTGAGTTGCTGCTAGGGGAACATGAGCTACTTTTAAATCACATCATTTTCTTGGGGGAAAAAACCAAAGCGTTGAAATGTATGGCGGTGCTTAAAAATGACACTTTGTAACTTCAAAAGCTGTTTGTGCTTAATGCAATGAGCTTTAAAGTGGAGGCAAATTTACAAACATTTCAACTACTTGTGAAGGTGGTTTCTATCTTGAATCATGTAAATTTGTTCTAAAATCTGTCACTGTTGCCAAGGTGAGTGGCTCTGATTGCAGCAGGGTACTCCAGTCCTGTGCACAGAGGGGTTTCCTGAACTGGGGGAGCATCACAGGGAACCAAGAGCCTGTGCTTCCGGTGGCATTGACTGATGGGAACTGGATGATGCCAGAAGCAACACCAGCAGTCTCTCACAGATATAAAGTAAACCCTTAGGGAGCACTGGTGGCCAGGGCATGGTGCAGCAGTTTGCCCAGAAGAGTGCTGAAGCAGTGCCAGCGTGGCCAGGGAGCAGTGGTATTCACCTGGCAGAAAGCCATGGCCTCACTAAGCTCCACACCCAGCATGACTGACACAGCTGACCAGACAGCTCTGGTGGAAACATGCTGCCACCCAGGTGCCTCCTGCCAGGTGGGCCCTGCTCTTGTGCCAGTGCCTGATGGCAGCTGTGAGCACAGATGTGGGAGTGTGCCCAGGTAGAGAAACTCTCCACTTAAGTAGCAGAGTTTTGTGAGGAGGTGAGTAGGTTGGGGGGTATAAGGGAGTATAAGAGGTAATATACTGGAGTCATATCTTGCCTTCCCTGGGACAGGCCTGGGAGGCAGACAGGACACATGATACAGAGGATTCTTTGTCCTCCTCTCCACCTGTATGAACACAGTGACTTAAAGGGATGATGGCAATGATGACAAGTTTCTGGACAGCTTGGCAGGCACATCTCACCCAGATTAAGTTGGGCTATGTCAAAACTGCTTCCATAAAGAAAGAAACGGGTCATTGCCATAGGAGACTCCCTTCTGAAGGGAATAGAAGGCTCAATATGCTGGCAAGAACTAGTTCTTTGAGAAGTCTGCTGCCTCCCCAGGGTTCAAGTACTTACTCTGGTGTGGCGCTCAGATTATTCCATTATTGTTTTTTCAGATTGGCAGTGATGAGGTTGCATCAGGAAGTCCAGGGGCAGTCAGGAGTTTGGGGATGACCGGTTAAGGGACCAGGAGCACAAACAGTGATGTTGTCCTCTGTCATTCCAGTTTTAGGAAATGTGGGAAGACATGAGAAGAGCCAGCAGACCCATATCTGGCTCTTACCCTGGTCTCACTGGCAGAGTTGGGGGGTTTGAGGTTTTTGATCCTGGGTCAGTTTACTTGACAGCAGGGCTGACCCTCAGTTTGGAGGTGAGGCCAAGTTGAGTGAGTGTTGATTTGCTGGAGGATTGGAAGGCTCTGCAGAGGGACCTGAACAGGCTGAATCAATAGACTGAGACCCACTGGATGAGGTCCAACAAGGCCAAGTGCTGGGTTACAACTCCCCACAGACTGGGAGAAGAGTGACTGGAAAGCTGCCCAGTGGAAAAGGATCTGTGAGTGCTGATCAACAGTGGCTGAGTGCCCAGGTGGCCAAGAAGGCCTGTGGCATCCTGGCTTGTACCAGCAATAGTATGGCCAACAGGATCTGTGGCCATGCTATTGGAGGTGATCCTCCAGTAGTCAGCACTGGTGAGGCCATATGTTGATTTCTGTCTTCAGTTTTGGGCCCCTCACTGTAAGATGGACATCGAGGTACTGGAGTGAATCCAGAGCAAGGTAACGGAGCTGGTGAAAGGTCTGGAGTACAGGTCTTACAAGATGTAGCTGGGGTTGTTTAGCCTGGAGAAAAGAAGGCTCAGGAGAGACCCTATTGCTCTCTACAACTACCAGAAAGGAGGGTGTAGCCGGGTGGGGGGTCAGTCTTTCCTCTCAAGTAATAAGAAATGGAACAATATGTAATGGCCTCAAATTGCATCAGGGGAGGTTTAGGTTGGATATTATAAAAAAAAATTTTCACCAGAAGGGCTGTCAAGTGTTTGAACAGGCTGTCCAGGGAAGTGCTTGTGTCTCCATACCTGAAGGTATTTAGAAGGTGTGTGGTTGTAGTTTTGGGGGACATTGATGGACTTGGTTGTTAGATTAATGATTTGACTCCATGATCTGGAAGGCTTTTTCCAACCTAAACAATTCTGTGATTCTAAATTAGTTGACGAAAGTAGTAGGCACTGTAGATCATGTTATTGCTCACCTGGTTGCATCAAGGTTTCAGAGATACTTTCGTAATCCTTAATAAATAGTGATCTGTAAGTCCCTAACTTGTGTAGTCTTCTGTAGTAATGAGCTGATAAAAACTACCGTAGAGTAATTACTGGTGTTAAGAGAAACAGCTGTGACAAGGGAGTGGGAGATTGTCTGAAAGCCTGACCCGTGCTTGGGGGCATACAGAACGGCACTGACATTACAAGCTGATTAAGAGTGACTTTCTAAACATCCTGTATTTCTTTACAGCAAATTACTCATGCTCACAACACTGTATCTAACTTCAAGAGATTCCATGGCCGTGCATTTAACGATCCTTTTGTTCAGAAGGAAAAAGAAAGGTTGAGCTATGATTTGGTTCCCATGAAGAATGGTGGAGTTGGAGTCAAGGTAAATTTGCAATATATATTTCTGGATGTTACAGCTAAATCTGAAATCTTGCATTTCAGCAATCTTACATTTCAGCACCTAGTCATGAATATCTTGGTTTCTTTTAATTACCCTAAAGGTTTTTTTAATCTGTCTATTGAACAAAAGCTATGTATCAATAGAGAGCTTCATCTTTAACTCGTGGATGTTAACTATCAAATTAAGGCTCATTTACAAGTAGTTGCTGAAATGCCAACTTCCTGGTTGGCAAGTGACACATCCAGCTCAAACATATGGGGAAACAACCTGCTAAGATAATTACAAGGTCATATGGGTTTACTTTAAAGTATTAACCTTTCTGTGACTGTTATGTGGAATGTGTTGCAGCATTGTAATTATGTGGTTACAAATTCCTTGTAAAATAGTCAGAACTTTCTTCAGGATAATTGCTATGAATGAGTGATGTACATCTGTAGTGGACTGCCTGGAGTAAGTTACTTGCAGCTGCGGAATAGCAATTTGTACAATGTTGGAGGTTGGGCTCTTGCTCACATTTCAAGGGGTTTGTTGATACAATGTCAGCTTTTTGGGAATAGATGCAATAACGTTGTACCCATTAACAGAGGGCTATAAAATTATTAAAACTGAAGTTTTGCTGGCATGACAGACAGTGTTGCTTCATTAATGACACCCCTAGCTCGAACTGATGCCTCAAAACTTCAGTAGGTCAGTCCTGGGGAATGAATAGATTACAGACAAGATTATACATTGGAAAGAATTCTGATTGGAAAAGTAGCCAAGCTTTACAAAAGAGTAGATGTTTTTTCATCTGCTCTTTGTGACTTGTGAGGTCAACAGGTAAATTCAGAGAGAAATTAATGGTTTCCTTTAATTAGCTGTGTACGAATCTTTTACTATGTGAGAGTCTAGTACTGGGAGAATGCTGTTACTTGGTATTTCTTCTATTTTTGTCAGGTTGTTTGGAGAACAAATTAGTGGGGTTTTTTCCTATTAAACTGTGATTAAAACGTTTTAATAATTTATTCAATATTCAGTTTAAACATGTTATGTTTAGAAAACAATTTTTCTATTAAAACTTTCCCTAAATTGTACTGATGTGAATAAAAGGCAAGTGGTACTTTCAAGAGCCAATTGTAACATGTTCCTTCACTTCATTGCTGTCATCTATTCTATTGCACAGAAGAATAGTGATTCATCAATAATATTTTTATAAGAGAGCAATAAATAAACTTTTTGATAAGCTTCATCTTAAGCTTTTAGTTGTTCTCTTTGCACAGGTGATCTGTGTTGTACAGTTCTTCCTTTCAGACACTCTTCACGTATTTGAGTAGATGGATGAAAATGCCAAGAGAAAATAGCCAGCAAGTAGTCCTGGACGTTTTTTTGCATTTGGTAGTAGTTTGAAAATTGATGGCTGTTTTTACTTTTTTATTAAATAGTGTTGACTATGTCTAGTTTTAGTCACATTTTAAACTTGTCACTTTTGGCCATTTCCTAGGCATTTCCTTCATCTGTAGAGTTTATAAGAGTTCTTGATGTTTTAATACTGAGAATGGAATTATTGCTTCTGTAAACACTCAAGTGGGAAATTAAATTGTCAAGTGAAGTTGCATAACTTCACTTGACAATGGCTAACACTTGACAGTATTAGCCATCACTATATCCATAGTTTTTCCTTCAGTTGAAATAATGGATTTATTTTACCTATTCTGTCCAGGTCATGTATATGGATGAGGAGCACATCTTCAGTGTGGAACAGATTTCAGCTATGCTACTGACTAAATTAAAGGAAACTGCAGAGAGTAACCTGAAAAAGCCAGTAACAGACTGTGTTATTTCTGTAAGTAATTGTAGTGCACAGGAACATTGTCTTTTAACTTCAGCTATTGAGGGCATTTTGTTTCTATTCGTGTAGAGTGAAAAAACTCTGCTAAGCACTTACAAAAGGATTAATCCTAACTAGCTTTAGAGCTTTTGACTTAAAGAAATCCCAGGGCTGCTTCCATATTCTAGACCCTGACTCATTTCATGAACTCATTCTCTTGGAAATGTCTGAATCTCTGGACCCTGGGATCCAGGTGTATACCCTTTACTACGGCTTGTTTCCATGATGAAGCATACTAATTACTCGTTGAGGTAAATATGTGTGTGTTTTGCTTAAATTTAAAACAATTTGATAATAACTTTGATAAATACAGTGAATCCCCACTGCATCGTGACTTCTCCATTACGACCCTGCCCATTTGTGAAGCAAATTTTTTGTAATTATGATTCAGTCGTTTGCGAGTCGAGCCGCCCGAGACATGCACAGTTGACTCTGCTCCGCCAAGGGGCGGTACCACGGTGCCTATGGGGCGGGACTCACCCCGCCCTGTGGGGAGGGGGGCTTGCAATGGTGGCACTGTGCCTGTCTCTGAACGGGTAACCTGCCTCACNAGAAACGGTTCCCTTTGCTCCCCCTGGCTCACAGAGCCCGAGGGGAGAAGCCAAGAATTGTCTGCCCCGCTCCAGAGTTCTGGGGGGTGGAGCAATGGGTGTGGCCTGCATGCATATTAACCACCTGCACTTCTTTGTGAGTTTAGTGTTTTGCAACGCCCTTGGCGTGTCCCATTCCTCGTGACGGACGGGGTATAACTGTCATTTCCTTTGTTTACCAAAGTTTGCCTCCTGGCGGCTGAAAACCTTGGTTTCTGTCCTGTTTATATTCATCCTTTCATCAAGTTTCATTTTTTGTTTGCTGTGGTTTTTTCAGTTTTATGACTGCACAGAAAATGGCCTCAGATCAAGAACAGTCATTCCATTGCAAAGACCTGAGTATAAAATAACACCTGACTCTGTTCTCAATGACTCTTTGAACAAGTCTGTCTCATGTTGCATCTGGGAATATTTAGCTCTGTTATTATTAGAAACGTTTATTCTCTAGTCCATACCTGGGAAATTAGTTCTTCATGTGTCCCTAGAGATATCAGAAGTCACTGTTCAAGTCTAGTTCTAGAGCACTGTCAAAAATTTTCAGCAAATATTCCTTTGGAATTTTCTACCACTTCTTGCCCGAAGTTCTTTTGGCAAAAATAGGTTCTGTTTGTTATCACTTACTTCTTTGTATCTGACTCATCTGTAACATTGCTGTACTTTTTTAGTTTCCTCTTTACTTTTTTTGAACAGGAGTACACCTGCTAATTCTGTTTAAGGTATTCCATGTCTCTTATCTCCTTAATACCTGGCTTCATGTTTTGGGCCAGTACTTGAGGTTCTTAGCATTTGTATACAATTTGTTTCTTGATATTGTGTGCTCATGTAGACTAGCTGATGCTCATTTAATTCCATCTTGGATTGAATAGAATAGCTGAAGTCTCAAATCATTATGGTAGGTGCACTTTAGAGACTTGCAGTGATCAAGTGTCTTCCACAGAGAGGAGGAATTTTAAATTAATACTTTCAAAAAAACAATGATCAGAAATAACTTCTGATTCTCATCTGTTCTTTTCAGGTTCCATCATTTTTCACAGATGCTGAAAGGCGGTCCCTTCTAGATGCAGCTCAGATTGTTGGCTTAAATTGTCTTAGATTAATGAATGACATGACAGCAGGTAAGCAGGGTTTAAAGAGCAGTTTCTGTAAATGACAGGTGAGATAGAGGGTGCATTTAGTTACTCAGAGAAAAAGGTCTGACTTGAAAAATCAAACATGAGATGAAAACATTTGAAAAACTTGTTGCTTTTATCTTGGTTTAATGTCTTCTGTGTGAAGGGGTAGAGAAGATCAAGCTTCAGTGATAGTTATCTCCCTGAACGCTTACTTAGGAGTCACTGCATGTTGCCTGGAGTACTTGTTCATTTAGTTTACTGCCCAGAGGCAGCTGTAGGATTTGGGCATCAACACCTTTATAACTTCCAAAGCTTTTTTCAGTATAGTTGTGGTTTTAAAAATACAGATATGCATGGCTCTGCTGACCATTTTTAAGTTTTGCACAAAACCTTCCTGCCTGGGAGATACAATTGTAGATATAAAACTGGATTTGGGTTCTGCTGTTAAATGTTCTGTGCTTTTGATTACTATGCAAAAGAAGGGGAAAAAACCCACTTAGAGAGCATATATATGACTGAGAAAGAATGTTCTGCTTCTAAGATCCTGCAGCTTGTATTACTGGAATAAATCTTCCATGAAGGCAAGACCTTGCATAGGTGTGTGTCTGTATTTGTCTTGATGCTTTTGATCCTATAGCTTCATGTTCACAGGGTTGTGATGGTATGCCATTGGAAACTCACTAGAGATTGCATGGATAATATCTGACGCTTCTTTTACAGTGGCTCTGAATTATGGAATTTATAAACAAGACCTTCCAGCTCCTGAGGAGAAGCCGCGTATAGTTGTGTTTGTTGATATGGGACATTCTGCATTTCAAGTATCAGCCTGTGCATTCAACAAGAGTAAACTGAAGGTATAAGATTAAATGAAAATAAAAGGATTTATGAGAATTAAATAGCCTGCAAACTTGCCTTGCTCTTTAAGTTCTGAAATAACTTAATGCATGGAAAGTGTCAGTGAGTCAAAAGAGGAAGGTGTCCTTCACTTCATTAGTCATCAGTGTTCTTCGTTGCTTTAGGATGGTTTCAAACAGATTGTACATGTCTTGCAATATACAAATGCAAGATGTGCAATACAACTGCTGTAATGTTGTTTTATCTAAATGAATGTGTCTATGTATTAAAATTTTGAATACTTAGGATTGTCACCTGGTTACTTAGCCTTACTTCCACTATAAAGGTGAACAACCATTTCTGGCTGATGTGGTTGAATGAAATACCTAAAACCTGTGCCTTGGAAGATAGGCTGACCTGTCCCCAAGAGGTTTTTGAAGCAAAGGCTTACTCATATTGGAAGATTGCTATTACTTTTGATTTTACTGAGTGTAAGACCAAATAATTGTCTTCTATCAAACCAGGTACTTGGCACAGCCTTTGACCCTTTCCTTGGTGGGAGAAACTTTGACGGAAAGCTAGTAGATTACTTCTGTGCAGAAATAAAATCCAAGTACAAACTAGATCCAAAAGCCAAAGTTCGAGCACTTCTTCGTCTCTACCAGGAATGTGAGAAACTGAAGAAACTAATGAGTTCAAATAGCACAGACATTCCCCTAAATATTGAGTGCTTCATGAATGATACTGATGTGTCTGGCAAAATGAACAGGTGAGTTGTGTACCAGACAGGCATTTGCTTTGCTGGCTGTATTGTTTAAACAAGTGTTTCTTTCCATGTTTGAAAGAAACTTACTGTACTAAAATTAAGTGTAAGTGCTGAATAGCTGTGGCGTTTTTGTAATGTAGACTAGCAAAGGCTGTGGAATGTAATGTTCAGCTGAGTAATGTTTCAGTTCAATAATGCATGCATAAGAAGCTTGGTTTCTTTTTGTAGGATGACATGTTCTTAAAACTATGGATTGCTGCATACAAACCAGAGGGGTTGACTGCATAGTTAGGCCTTGTGTGTATTTTCGGTAACCTGAATCCCATATTGCTCCTAAGATAGCAACAATTGAAGCTTTGTTCATTTTTTTTCTGTTCTTACTGTGCTGTGGGTATTGGTAGAGAAATGGAAGACAGAAACCAAGCTTATAAGGGATGACTTATGGCCCAAATGTAAATCAAGTCTGTGTCTGTCTCTTGCACATGCTCACAGGCATAACTTCATTTGTTAGTTCTGTACCTCGGTACTGCCAAGAGTGTGTGTGTGGGGGTTTCTTTTCTTCCAGTATTTAAGCAACAGTTTTTCATTGTAAAGCCAAGTGTCAGTGTTTTCTGGTTTCTTGTCTGTAACCTCTGCTGAGAGGCCAATATACAGCAGAACCCCCAGTGATACCTTTATCTTAAATAACTATGTTGATAGTGGCTTAGGAAAATCTGTAAGCAGCTGTTTGTGTACTACCTTGTCTGCAGTTGCTACTTCAGCCTACTCTCAGTAGTTTTAGGTCTCTTTTCTGTGCAGTTAGCAAACCTAATCTGCATCAATTTGGAAATGAAAATACCAGGAAATGCTAATGGTAGACAGGCATTCTTAAGTGAATTCCATGTTTTTAACTTAGGTCACAATTTGAAGAGTTGTGTGCTGACCTGCTGCAAAGGATAGAGTTGCCTCTGCTTTCATTAATGGAACAAACACAACTGAAAGTGGAAGATGTAACTGCTGTAGAAATTGTGGGAGGAGCAACCCGCATTCCTGCTGTCAAAGAGAGGATTGCTAAATTCTTTGGCAAAGATGTCAGTACAACACTGAATGCAGATGAAGCCATAGCTAGAGGCTGTGCTCTACAGGTATTGCTCTGGCAACACTTGATGAACTTGTATTTCTTGAGTATTCTTGTGAAGAATTAGCCAGGCACTTAGGGAAACTGGTGGAAATGGTCCATTTTAAAGTATGCAAGGGAATATACATGCTCACGAGGTCTTTTTATGGGACCGTGCTCTATAAAAGGTCCAGAGTACTTCTCCGTGGTGCAGTACCTCATTGGAAGTGATGATGGTGGGGGTCCTCTGTAAGCAGTCTTCTCTGCTCTTCAAATTAACAAGATCTATGGATCTTTAATACAAAAAAGTTGTCAAGCAGAAAGATATTTTTAATCTTTAATGATTTTAATTTAACAAGGTATGAGAGGTATCTATGGAGAACCCATATTATTGCAAGTTTGAATTTTCTGATATCCAACTTTCCATCCACGTGAAACAGTTTTGTTCTCCCTCCCATTTTTACAATTTCCATCTAATGAACTGTGTTTTAGAAGCAAACGACTCGTTGTGTTCTTTCTCCCTTAACTTATTGTCTTATTTCACCTTCTTTTCTTTGACCTGTTTCATTGCCCCATCTCCCTAACTGCTTTGCATTACTAGCAATCAGTTGTGTTAAGGAAAAGAAGCTGGGCCTTTAAGAGAAATGCCACTTACTCTTAAGACTAAGCAGTGCAGCATTTCCATTTTTACAGTCCTGGTATTTGCTTAGAGTGTTACCTTTGTTCACAGTCTTGCAGTAAGAATGAAGCCCAAAGGCATGCTAATCGCTTCTGTTGATGTCAGTTCTCTTATACTGTACTGAAAGCAAGAAGTTTGCCTAGTTCCGCTTTAGTAAAGTCAACAGAGTTCTCTTGCCTGTCTTGGCTAGTGGAGTATAACAGTTAACTAACTGTAATGCATGTCTTTTTTTAAGTGTGCCATTCTTTCTCCGGCTTTTAAAGTGAGAGAATTCTCTGTGACAGATGCTACACCTTTTCCCATATCTCTGTTGTGGAACACAGAAGCAGAGGACACGGAAGGGTAGGTAGCTCTGACTACAATCCTGTGAAGCTTTTGACCTTCATAATTCAAGGATAATGTTCTTACTTGCATTTAAATTAGGATCTTGGTGTTCTGATGCAGAAAACCCATAGGCTGTGTACTAGAGATGGTTGACAGTGGAGATTGGTTAAAATTTCCACCCATGTCTTTATGCATATGTTAAAATACAAAGATTGACGAAAAATGGAGAATAAGGAGCTACCAATTAGTATGTTGTCTTGCATTGCCTTCATTTGGTTGTGCGGTTTTAGAATACAAAATTAACTAAAACAACAGCAGGATCCTGATCCCACTTTTCTTTGACTTTTTTTTATGCAAGGTGTTGCCAACACCTATCTGAGATTCTTGTTTTAGTGATAATGTTATATGTAAATACTGTGATCTTATGTAGATGCTATTTGTCTGATAAAATAATTTAACTTGAAGCAATAAGGTAACTTTTGTAAGGTAAGTTTTTTGCAGTTGCAGTGTCTCACAACTGATGTCTCTGCCATTAACTGTGCTATGCCTGTGGGAAATGCAGTTGCTGTCTAGGGTGTAAAGAGCTCCAAGTTCAACTTTTGGAAAAATTATAGTTCCAGAGGGACTTTTTCTTACCTTTCTTATGTTTTGCAATTCAGCCTTTAAGACTCTTTTCTATGGAGATGCAGAGCCTAATTGTTCTGTCACATACTTGAGAGAGCTGCCTGTGGGTTCACATAGCTAGATAAAGCTCTCCCTTTCTCACATTTAGATTATTAGAGATCTTCTGCAATTAGGAGACAAAACTTATTTGGAAATTAGAATTAGGCAGGCATTACAGTGGACAGACCTTAGAAAAAGAACAGAAAGTAACAGTGGTTGCCTTTCTGTCATAGAAAGGAATGAAATAATAATCTGGTGTCAGGGTTCTCAACTGAGCCATGGAGAGTAAATGAGCAAGGAATTAACAGGGCTATAATTAGCCCTTTGAGACTGAGAAAAGGTGCAAATTATGATTCAAGTTATACTATACCAAGCTCAAAATAATGTCTTTGCAGGAAACAGATTTTGGAGGTGTGCTGATAATCTGACACTATTGCTACCTACGTCCAAATTTACTTGCTTCTGAGATTCAAAGTTACTGTAATAGGACAATTTCCCATTATAGTCAAGTACAGTAGTCTTTTTCCCTTGCAGTACAATAGTGAAGTATCTTCTGGAATTGTTCAGAAGAGTAGATGTGTCAAAATATGATCTTCCTCTGAAGAGTTCTGACCCTATAGCAAAGTTTTTCAGGTTAAATACTCTGGTAAAAATGATTTTTTTTTTTTCCCCCCCTTAATTACAGAGTTCATGAGGTCTTCAGCAGAAATCATGCAGCACCTTTCTCTAAGGTCCTTACATTCTATAGGAAAGGTCCATTTGAGTTAGAAGCTTTTTATTCTGATCCTAATGGAGTACCATATCCGGAGTCAAAAATTGGTAAGTAGTTGTCCTGGAAAGGTGGTTGTCTCTCACTGTTTGATCTTAAATCAATTCTGTAACTGTGGTGTGTTACAACATGGTTATATGATGTGTTCAGGTTTTTTTTCTGAAGCACTCAATTTTCAATTCTCCCATTCCATAGATAACTGAATCAGTGTTTATTTTTCTAGCTTCTGAAGCTGCTTTGGCTCAATGAAGAAATGAGGGGAAACAAAAACTGAATGCCTAGGACTAGAATGGGGTTGTCACTGCAAAAGATAAGCAGAAAAGATTTAAAAAGTTCTAAAGTTATCACTAAAGCAAGCCAGGAATAATTGCAATGTATCTCCTGCATATAAAAAAGTACATCTTGAATAGCTAATTTTTGTTTTACCCTCTACCTTCTGGGCTTGACATAATGCTGAAGAATTTTTAATCAAGGCAGCCTAAAATAGCGACAGCTACAAGACTATGGTATTGATGTTTCTGTGTAACACTTATAATGAGCTCTTTCATACTTTTTGACAAATTGCAACACTTGACAGTGTTGACACTTACAAAGAGTTTACAACATGGTTAGAAAAAGATTGTGATGCTAAAGACAGGCTAATTAAATAATTGCTCGAGTTTCAAACATGCAATTAAACGTTGTATGTTTGCACACTGTATACAGTTTTGGCAACCAGCACAATAGAGAGGGATGCGTTGCAAGTAGTGACAGGACAAGGGAGATTGGCTTTAAACTGCAATAGGGCACATTCACATTGGGTATTGGGAAGAAATTCTTTGCCCTTATGTTGTGGTGAGGCACTGAATCAGGTTTCCCAGAGAAGTTGTGCATGCCCCATTGCTGGAAGCGTTCAAGGCCAGGTTGGCCTGGAGCCGTGAACAACCAGGTTTAGTGGAAGATGTCCCTATCTATGACAGCAGAGGCAGAACTAGATCATCTTCAAGGTCTCTTCCAACCTAGGCCATTCTATGATTCTACAGCAATATTTAGAAGTTACAGGAACAGCAGACTTTCTATTGTTAACACTTACTATAAAGTCTGATGGCGGGATTTGTGCATGTTCAATTTCTATGGCTTTAGGAAAAAAGAAGCTGTTTAACTGCTGTTCTGGAAACCAGTAAGAACAGAACTGAATATCAGACTCATTTCAGCTCACTTGCTGATTAATTCTTCCATCAGAACAATTACTAGTGGTGCTAATGGGTTAGTTAATAGTTCTAATGAGACTGCCAAAGGGAGGACAAGTCGTACAACTCCAGTACACATTATTATTGGATTTACAAGACAGAGGATTGTTTCTTGGCCTTTAAGCAGATAAAAACTTGTTATGCTATGGCTTGGATCTATTGCTGAAGTAATGGTGTGTCCAACGACGTGTATATCTGGCCTGTGACGAAATCAGATAACTTGTACTTTGCAGCTGAATGTTCATTGTAGTCTCCAGGTCACTCTTTTAGTAATACATGTACAGCTATGTAGCAAGTAGAAAACGCTACTGTTAAACAAGTTTTCTATTGGTTTCACAGTGCTCATTTCAAGTATTACAGTAGTTACAGATCAA
>WEKX01018105.1:260374-306361 GCA_013390025.1 Pitta sordida | reverse complement strand
CAGTCTATAGATGTGTATTTTGATGTTTGTGTTGAATTGTATTTGCACGTAGGATCTGCAGGGATTCTCTGCGCTCCTAACAGAGACTGAAGGCTGGCTGTATGAGGAGGGCGAGGATGAAGCAAAGCAGGTGTACGTAGAAAAATTGGAGGATTTAAAGGTAGGCCTGTGAATATGCTCAAAATGCAAAATTTCCAAAGTGCACAAAACAACAGCAATAAATGTTGATGAATCACAGACTCATAGGAACTGCTTTTTCTAGAAATTAGGTACTCCAATTGAAATGCGCTATCAAGAGGCAGAGGAACGCCCAAAGCTATTAGAAGAATTGGGACACAGGCTCCGGTATTACGCTACAATAGCTGGGGAATTCAGGAATAAAGTAAGTGGCCTTGAAGGACTTTTTTTACCACGGTGTTTCAGTGAGGCTTATTGGCTGAAGGGGCTTCAAATTCACTCTCAGATGAACTGCAGTCTACTATTAAATAGGTCACAGATTTAACACCACAAACGTTTCCAAGTACTCAAAAAATCCCACACAGTGTATAATTTTCAGTTGCTTGATACTTTTGAATGTTTCCAGGCTAAAGAGAACGTTTTATGCAGTGCAAGGGTTAGACTCATGGTCTGATTCTTGACCTTTTAAAAGCTAATACGACTCTTCAGAAATGTGCTCCTTTTCCAGTTCTTTCAGGAACAAGAATTTTTGCATGATGAAAAGCATTAGTGTAAAACCTACTTGTGGATAAAGTAAAAGATCCAATCTTACTATATGTGNATGTTCAGTTCTATTGCATGACTGTTTGTGAAGCTTCTATGCCCTCTGTGAATGGGACTTCTTGTTTATTGGGCAAAGGAGGCCTTGTATTGGCATCTGTATTTCTTCTTGTCACTTGCTGTAACAGATCTGACTTGTGGATAACTTCTTCTTTATTTTGTCCATCAGTGAAGTTATTTATAAGTTGTAAATAATTGAGATAGTCTTGTTAGCATAATTTGATGACGGTAAACTTTACATTATTAACTAATATAAAACATTTGTATTTGGGCAGGATGAGAAATACATCCATATTGATGAAATGGAAATGATGAAAGTAGAAAAGTGTGTTAGTGAAGTGGTTGAGTGGATGAATAATGCTGTGAGTGCACAGGCTAAGAAGAGCTTAGATCAGGATCCAGCTGTGCATTCAAGTGAAATTAAGGCAAAGCTACAGGTGAGTACCACAAGAAACTATCATTAGAGGTTGGTGCTAAAGCCAGACTGGCATCTGTCCCCTTTGTCTCCCCCAGTTACAACTTACTGCTCTAGTGTTCTTAGAAAGTATAGAAGAGATTCAGTAGAAAGCAGAGGAGCTCTGGTATACTCTGTAGAATTCTGTGGAGTTAATTGACACTTTGTTTTTCAGTCACATTAAGCTCATGTTGTGTTTCAGTGTTTTACTGGTAGGTAAAAACAGAATTGAAAAATGTGAAATCCAAAGTTGAACTTTGCCTGCAGAACATCGGAAAATATACCAGTTAATTTATTTCAGGGTACAATAATACTTGTCAGTTTGGACTTGGGAGAAACAAAGAGAGAAGCAAGTTTGAAATAGTCTTTTGGACACAGGACTTTTCACTCTGGTGAAGCTGGTGGCTTCTTAATATATATTCTGACCACATCTTTTCCATTTCTTCTAGGAGTTGAACAATGTCTGTGAGCCTGTTGTGACACAACCGAAACCAAAAGTTGACTCTCCTAAGGAAGAAAACCCATTAAATGAACGGAGTGATTATAAAACTGAAGACATGGAAGAAGATGACAAAAATTCTGACATGCCTCAGCAAAATGGTGAATGTCACCCAGGTGATCAAAACACCATTAACATGGACCTGGACTAAACCACTGCACTTGCAGCAAGTTATTTTGTCCCATGACAGAAGATGTTTTGGCTGTCATATGTGATGGGGGTGGGAATGCATTGTTTTGGAAACTATTTATATTTTTTTCTTAAGACACGTCTGGGATATGTTGTGTTATGGGAGGAAGAACAGTAATTGTGTTGGTCATGACTATCCTAAAAGGAAAATTGCCTTGGTAACTTTCAGATTCCTGTGGAATTGTGAGTTCATACTAAGCTTCTGTGCAGTATTTAACCATTTGCATCACTAAAGATGAAAGAAGCCCTTGCTTGGAAACATACTGCTCCTTCAAAAGGTTGTAATCGAAACACTCTAGGCATTTGTAGATGCCAAGGTAGTTTTCTTTTATCTAGACATCTAATTGGGTATGTCAGAAAAAGCCAGTGTCTGTCCCATTTGTAAGGGCTTTCCAGAAATCCTTCTGTTCTAAGGTTTTTGATTGTTGCGGTCTGAAGTACTTATCGGGTAATGAGATGGTGAAATGTGTTAGTAGCATGCAGAAACGCTTACGTTTCATCCCTTGCTAAACAATACATTTTTCATGTGGGGCACGTAAGATGAAGGAACTGCTAATTCAGTTAGTGTTATTGTGAAGCTTTTTAATGAGCTTTGAAATAAAGTTCATTTTACTGGTACCTCCTGGCCTCTTGAGTTTAACTGTTTTCAGTACTTTGTTGTAAGTGTTGCACTGGTCGTGGTTTGACAGGCTATTGCTTTGTGTTCATTGAAGAGCTTAAAATTCACACTTGAAACAAACACAAACCACAAACAGCGGTGCACGAGTTTCTTCCCCAAGGTT
This sequence comes from Pitta sordida, assembly GCA_013390025.1. Taxonomy (NCBI): domain Eukaryota; kingdom Metazoa; phylum Chordata; class Aves; order Passeriformes; family Pittidae; genus Pitta; species Pitta sordida. The sequence goes on along the minus strand of WEKX01018105.1, from coordinate 303,660 downwards.
TGTACACAGCTGAAAGAAGCTGGAATACACATGTTTAGGCATAGGACAGTGTTTGCCACACAGAACCCTATAGCTTAGAAATTGTAATATGCAGTTCAGAGTAAGATGTTAAAATCTGGCCAAATGCTTAAGCCAGGCTCTACTACCTTTTGTTACAGACTAAACTGAAAGGGGCAAAGTGAGGTTTTTCAGCCCATTCTGCTGAGCAAGTGACTCTGGTCAGGCCTTAGTAAAGGTTTTAAAAACTAAGACTTCAATGCAAGTGGATCTCTGTAGTCCATGGAAGATATTTTTACCCTTAGGTACTTGAAGCAGAGGAGAGTGGTCTGCTTTAGACATCAAATTGCACCAGGAAAATTAGGCATCTGAAATCCTGAGGGAAGGATTTTTCTTGGCAGCATATTCTATCTCTACTGATGAATTGGAGCATAGATCCCACATATAAGCATGTATCACCAGATGCTTGAAGATTAGTGTCACTAAATGCAAAAAATGTTTGGAGTTGGGTTTTTGGGAGTTTTTTTAAGAGTTTGGTTATAGCAGTGTTTTGTCTGGAATGACAAAACTGAAGAAAAGAAAATTGGTGCCACTGGAGTTTTTGAAGAGGGAGTGCAGGTGAGAGGACTGGTACTTTCTAGGGCCTCAAGGCAAGTGTTTTTCATCTCGTTGGCACTTTAAGCATCACTCTAGGTCTTCTTACAGCCAGGGGCAGGAGCAGTACTACAGTGTGTGCAGCTTCCTTCAGTAGTGCCCAATTTTCTGCCTTGATTATAAGAAGCTGCATTATCAAAATGCAGATCCCTGTTACTGGCTGCTTTGAGCTGCCCGTTCTTCACTTCTGCTGATCCATTAGACAGTTGCATACAGTTGGCAACACTAAGAATACGTATTTTGATTGTTCCCCTTCCTTTTCCTAGTGCTAAGGGATGGAAAACTGGACCAAACTTCAAAATCATGTTTTATGTGTGGAAGAGTACTTCTGTGTTGGTACCAGTAGAGTGGTTTTATTAACAAGGTTACTTCTTGCTTGAAATGGACATTATGGTTTCAGCATCATAAAAGATAGGAGCTTGCATTGCAAGAGGAAAATTTTGTAGAGACATTTGAAATAGAACTCTGTCAGAACAACTCGTCCTGAATGTACAAAAGGCAGCTTTTCTGGCCCTGATGGTTTGCCATGTATTCAGTTGCCTCTAAAGAAGGTTCTGTGCTAATTTTCCTCTAATGAACTTTCATGAGAAGTCTGTACTGAGAACAGACAAATCTAGGGTAGAGATATATTTTTTTTCAGATTTCTGCAACATTAACTATTTCATAGCAGCTAATGGTGTGGTAAATGGTTAATCCCTTAAGATTAAGTGGCTTATTTAAAATTTTAGTGCTCCCCTCAAAGGGGGGAGAATGAAAAGAATAAATTAGTGATTCAACTTTTCCTTCTCTCCCCCCCTCCCAGAATAATGGGATTGCTTTCTAATTTAGCTTTTAGCAGACACATGAAAATTGTGGGTGCCGGTTTCAGTCATAGTGAGGTGAGGAGGTTCAGGATGGCAGTTTCCTTCATGCTGCAGCTACCAGGGGAACACTTGGCACTACAAGGCAGAGATGACTGGCCAGCTTAGTTTCACTGGCACAGGGGTGTAGTGGCCTTAGTGTGTTACTGACTAAATACTGCATGAGGGTTTCACTCTTCTTTTAGAAGTAAAAAACAAAAACAAAACTTGATTCCTCTAAAGCAAGTTTTTGCAATTTCTTATAGGGAACTTTAGATTGTGTGTGTTGTTACATGGACATACAATGCTTCTTGAAGTTGCAAATTTTACCCAAGTCTATGTAAGTTTTGCTATAGCGGCATTACTGATAAGGAGAATTTACATCATATTCAGTGTGTTTTAATATTTCAGACATGGCTTTTCTCAAGCTGTGGTCTGAGATTCTTGGGACACCTTTCAAATATCACAGAAAGGTGTCTAATAAACATAAGCGTTTATTTCTTATTCAGAAATCTGTGTGAAGTATACCAGAAAACCAAATCCCCACTAAAACTATTTAAGATGATGTGAGTAGAAAACACTCAGAAAGGACTTAATCTGATTGTATTATTGAATCCTTATTAACCTTAGTTATATAAATATTGCTTAACTGCCTTTGTCTTCCCAAAATAACAGACTTGTGAGTTAACTCTCTCTTTACAATAGAGACACACAACACACATCAAATTGTGCAATTCTTTGTGTAATTCTGAATCTTAGATGACTCAAAGTTACATAAAATACATGAGACTTGTCAGAACTGTTGTATTTTCCTTTGCCGTTATGCTTTTTTCCAAAAGGCTTAGTGGAACTACGAACTGAGATTATGCGCAGTCCTAGAAATTATTTTTTTAAATTAAATTTTGAACTATTTTAAGTCACAAAGATCTTAGGACCATGAAAGAATAGGGACAAAATAAATAATAAAAATTATAAAACCCTAAAATTACTGTATAATGTCTTTCATACAGGTTTGATCTAGTATGTTTTGATGGACTAACAGTACACAGACTGATTACTGCCCAAGTCCAAATAAACCATTTCAATGTTTGGTCAGGTATTTTGTCCCTCAGTGAAATGTTCCTTTTATTATTTATGATCCTATTATTAATATTGAATGGAGGTTTTAACTTTACTGTTACAGCTGAGCATTTGATTGCCAGAGTGTCTACTGCTCAGCTACAGATAATGTTTGTGTTCTATGCATGTATTTATTTATATATACATTATATATAAATGCATGTTTATATATAAATACATAATGTATTTTTTGGTTTGTGTCTCCCTGTGATGAAGCCACAGCACAGCTTTTTGAAAAATATTCCAAAAATAGATACATGTTTGTTTATTCTGTGAATGAACCTTAATCAATTCCCCCAAACTGGTATTGGTTTCAATGAATGTTAATTCAGTGAGCTTCAGATGACTTTCAAAAGTGGTTAAAGAGACAAAACTGCACAGATGAAACATGTTTTAAGCATAAAATTTCCACTTCTTTTTATTTGTTTTAGTTAAAATGGGCATAATAAAAACCCCTTAACATCTGTACTTTCAGATTTTGGAGTGTCTTATAAGCTGGGCTGTAGTTCTTCTGACTGAAGCAAGTCAAATAAGTTAAAAAAATATGTAAGCTGCACAGGAAAAACAGAAAAAGCCCAAAGGCATCCCTTATGGAACAAAGAAACCTCATCCTGTCACATGTAGGTCCCAGTGATTTAAAATACAGATGAAGAATCACAGACTTNCTCTTCTCCAGACTGAACAACCCCAGAAGAAGACTAAAGCAGAAGAGGTAAGAGAGAAAAGTAGCGGTCTAAGCACTAAGTGCAGCCCACAAATCTAAGCCACAGGGATTCACTCACCCATGGAGCCAGCAGTAGGGGGATTAGGAAAGGCCACACTGGCTTTCTGCAGGTATTCTTCCCCTGTGCATCTGCTGTATGCCACTTGTTTGCACAGCTAATAGCATGACTTACCCATGTGCTCTCCACCCAGACACCAGGGAGGAGCTGTGCCACCTACAGATGAGGACAGCAGGACTCTTCCTATGCACATCACCTCTGATCTATCAAAGCAGAGGCAAAAGAGCATGGATGCACGGACACCTGCCAGGAAACCTCGGACAGCATCACTACCTTTCACTGCCTACTCTTAGGTCAGAGCTGAGGTGTCCTGTGCTGCTATGGGGGATGGTAATTAAGTAACCTAATCACAGTGTTGTTGAAAAGCAGCTGGTTGTAGGTCTGTGAGCTTTGTGGATATTTCCACAGCCCAAATGGAGCTATGGCAGACCATACATACAACACAACTGTGTTCATGTGAGCCTGTCAGTGATACCTCTCTACAGCAAAACAAAGAATAAAACTGTAATACCCTCTACAATTCTCAGTCATATGCAGAGAGGTCAATAGGGAAGAAAATATCACTGAATGACACTGCAAAGAGGCCTCACTTTGGGCTTGCCCTGCACAAAGCCTGACAAATGAAAGCTGGGCAAGGGCCTCAGTAATGCTGTTTGAATGCAACAAAATGTTAAAATAGTTTTAATGGAGAGCATGAAACAGCCCCACATAGGTAAATAGCTCCCACTAAACTGCATGGAGGTATCACAGAATGCTATGCTAAAATCCTTGCTGAGCTTTTGCTCAGTCCTTACCTCCTACTGAATTCAAAGTAGGTTAGTCAGCATTTAGCCAATGGGCCATTAAATTGTTCTACTTGAAATGCTACACAGGGGCAAACTTTGCCATGCTGAAATCAGGCTGCTCCAATACCAAGGACAGATTTGTGAGAATGAGCAAGAAGGGAAAAGAGATTAACCTGGGGGAGAAAGGGGGATTTTTATTTGGTTTATTGTTATATGGTGCAGGACACTGCTCATTTAAATCCTTACTTTCTCTTTTCATATTTGCTCAGACATAAACTGTTTGACGTTTTGTATGTATATGTGTATCAAATGCATTGTGGTGGCTCCTGCTCTGGATTCCCAAGGACATAATACTTGGTGCTGTCAGCATGCACACATCCATTGCCATCAGTCGCATGGAGAAGCTGAGCTCAGCCTGAGATGGACAGCCAGACCGGTTGTGTGATTAACCAGTAATTTACAGTCTGTGATAACTCAGCACAGGCTGTTTAATGGACATTCACTGCATTGTGCGGAAGTCTGTAACAAACCCAAAGAGCAGATGGATGCGTAGCTGCAGCCATTTATTTGTCAGGGGGGAAGTTGACAGGTGTGAAGCTAAGCAGGCTCCAGGGGTAGAAGGAACCTGTAGAAGAACAAATGGTGATAGCAAAACCATTTCTCAGTAATGGCAGAATGAGTCTGGTGGGAGGGGAACACTCAGGGGATGAAATTAGAGTTAGAAGCAGAAATCCCAAACCTTCCTCCACTGATCATCAAGTTTACAAGTTGTTTATTTACTAGAGATCCATAACACACTTCCTTTGCCAGTTTTACCATTCAACTCAAGTATTCTCTAGATATTTGTCTTCAAAGTAAATTATTGCTTTCATTCAAAACTTTAATACATAAAAAAGGAAAGGCTGGATGGAAGCAGAGAAAAAAACACACAAGAAAGTGTTCATTCTCTCCTTTCATTCTTTAGCTGGTTCTTTGATTTGGTTAGACCATACACATAAGACTGAACCTGCCACAAGCTTGCAGCACCTGATTTCCATCTCCCATCTCTGTTCATAACCATGTAATTTTAACTTCCTGGCCCTTCCCAAGTTCTAATTATTTCTGTCTGACTTTTCCTCCTAAACCTTATGAAAACTAGTGACAGGATCACAAGACTCTAAGATTAAATTAACATCTTAAGACAAAAATCTCATCTGCCTGAATTAAATCAAGACCAAGTTTTTATCTGTTGTGCCACGCTGACTTACTCTACACAGTAACTTAATGCTCTTATTAAATAAGATGTTTGAAATACAGACCCGAGGCAGATCCTTATCATGTCATTCTGCCAAAGGGCTGAGGTTTCTGAGCAGACCCTTTAGATCAACACAAGTAACAAACATTTCCTCTCTGTATCTTAAATCTGTTGCCACCACAGTTTGGCTAACCAACAAATGGCAACTGGATGCTTCTCTGATCATTGGCAAACGTAGCTTCGCACAGAATTTTTTCCCCATTAAAGGTCCAAGATTCTGCGTTCAGAGGACAATAAAAGCCTTATGATGTTTCTGTAAAGGTGTACAGAGATACCCAGCTCTCTGGGTTAATTAGTCAGGCTGACCTCAACAAAATTTCTGCCATCTCCCAAAGTCAGCCCACAGCCAAGCAGCTGGGTGGTTTCCCAGTGGGGCAGAGAGGGGAGATGGCCAGTATAACACAACTTTCCTTGTGGAAAGAGCTATATGTATATCTTGGGCAGTTTTGTTTTCAAGCCCAAACAGCAGCTTCTAGCGGTGGCAAAGTGATTTTTGCTCAATTTTAATTTTTATCAAGCGCTAAGTACAGAATTTGGATTTTCATTTAAAACAATTTCACATTGTTTATGCTAACAGTTCATATCTTTTAGATGCAGTCTTCCTACTTAGAAAGCATACATTTATTCTTCTGTCCCACCCAACAGCCACAATACATCCACAAGAACATTCAGAACATGCTCTGGATGTCTTTGATTTATCAACATAGTTTTCCAAAGTTAAAAAGAGATGTGGTATTTGCAGATTGCTAGTTCAAACACTAAAACATGAGCCAATTTACCCACTGATCTCCAAAGGAATGGAATAGTAATGATTTTCTACTCTAGAATTACTATTCCTTTTGGAAACTACAGAACCTTTTACTGATGGACTTGGTCCTCTGCTAGTGCAAAAGGCTCTAACTTGCATGAGATGCAGGACTACAAATAGCACCAGTTCAGCTGTCTAAAGCAAAACAAAAAAAGAGATAAAGAAAATGTGGATTTTGAAAAGTAGCTCGAACTTCCCACTCAAATTCATGGATTCATAGAAATATTAAGGCTGGAAAAGACCTCCTCAGTCATCGAGTTCAAACATTAACTCAGCAACCCCATACTCACCACTAAACTACATCCCCAAATGCCACATATACAAATTTTTTGAACACTTCCAGGGGTGACGATTCTACCACTTTCCTGGGCAGCCTGTTGCAATGCCTGACCATCCTTTCAGTGAAGAAATCTTTCCTAATACCCAAAAACTCTCCTGGCACAACTTGAGGTCATTTCCCCTTGTCCTGTCACTTGTTGCCTGGCAGAAGAGATCAACTCCCTCCTTGGTACACTCTCAAGCTAATTGTAGAGAGCAATAAGGTCATCCCTGAGACTCCTCTGGGCTTAACAACCCCAACTCCCTCAGCCACTCCTCAGCAGACTTGTGCATCAGGTTGGTTGGCCTCTTCTAGACACACTCCAGCACCTCAATTGCCCTTCTTGTAGTGAGGGGCCCAAAACTGAATGCAGGACTCACACTCACCACTGAGGTGTGGCCTCATCAGTGCTGAGTGTGATCACTGCCTGGTCCTGCTGGCCACACTACTTCTGATACAGGCCAAGAAGCCATTGGGCTTCCCAGCCACCTGAGCAGACAGCTGGTTCACTTTCAGTTTAGGCTGGCTGTCAACCAGGACTGCCAGGTCCTTTTCTGCTGGTCAGCTTTCCAGGCACTTTTCCTCCAGCCTGTAGGGCTGCATGGAGTTATTGTGGCAGAAGTGCAGGACGCAACACTTGGTCTTTGCTCCAGGCTGTCCTGATGGCTCTGTAGAGCCTTCCTAACCTCCAGCAGATCAACATTCCTGCCTAACCTGGGACTCTCTGCAAGCTCAATTCCCACCCTTCATTCCCACCTTCAAGCCCCAGCTTTGTTTCCTCTTGAATATCACAGATATCTTGTTTTTTTAGAGTTGTGTCTGACTTGAACATACTCCGTGGATAGACAGAACTGGCCCTGGAGAGCCTGACCTATTTGGCCAGGCTGGGAAGCTCCATCTGCTTGTACTACAGCTCTGCTTGGTTTTATTCTTATTCTTTTCTTTACAGAAACCATAGTACACCTCTCTTTAAGGGCACACAAATCTGACTAATCCCTCAAGAATGTCTTGGGGCAGGAAATTCCCACAGAAAAACATCGCTGCTTGCAATATAAACTCCCACTAGATGCATTTGGGCCTGGAACAAAAAAAAAAATACAACGTCAGGGAAAATTTTATTTACTCCTGCTCACCTCTACATAGGCGCAGTCACAGATCTCATCACACTTTCCTTCTGTAAGAAAAATAAAATCCACTCTTATTTATGTCCCTTAAACGTTTTCAAGTTTTCCAGAGACTCGCAAATGCTTACCCCTATTCAGAGCGCTCGGACACTATCTTTTGTCCTAACTCTCTCTCTGCTCAGGCATCCATCTCTGCCTCTTGAACCCAGTCTAGCACAGGACTCAAATGCAGTCCTCTCTGCTGCAGGCATAAGCAACAGTGCCTCCAGAGGTGTAACCAAAATAAAAAGAAATATGGCTTCTTCCACTACTATCAGAAGTCAAACAGGTGACTTCCACCATTCTGTGAGGAGCTCAAATAACTGCTTTCTTGTTTCAAAATCCCACGCTTCAGATGTTTTTAAAGAAAAATAAAAACTGTTTGGACTTTAAAAAGTAGCTCAAAGGTTCTGCCTAAATTCCCACCCTTAGATCCCACTTTTATGCCATAGCTTTCTTTTCTGTCGAAGATAATGGAAAAGTCATGTCCTTAGCTCACCTTTAGTGAAATCTCTGGCCGCTGACCAATAGCACAATGGGGCCAGAGGCGTCTGGGTGGGCTTTAGAACTGAAAATCCTCTTGGACAAACATGAGCCTGCATGTCATTTAAGCAGTCCCTGCAGGGTGGGCAGCTGCCCAGGACCAGGCTGCATCACCTGCACACTGATGGGATTCACAGGAGAGGACAACCACCACACCATTTGCAGCACCTGCCCCGTGACTGTGCTCAGAGCACATGCCACTCTCTTCAAATGAGGGATGTAGGCGGTGGTGTTGCTAGCCATATTTTAAGTCAGTCGAATGATTACCTACAGTCCCTCCTACAGACACTACTCCCATTTCTGTGGGAGCCGCTCAGACGCTTCAGAGGAAGGTTGGAAGTCAAGTGATCTCAGGGCGAGGTACTAAGGACATGAGAGCGCAGTGAGCAGCACATTGTCGTGGTTTGACCCTGGCTGGATGCCAGAGGCCCACCCCAACTTCTCCTGAAGGAGAAAACTAAAAAAAACAAACTGGAAAATAAAACTGGAAAATAAAATAAAACTGGTCACAGGCAAAAGAAGCAAGGCAAAACTATAAATAAAGAACATAAAGGGTTTATTTTCTAACTAACAAGCTCAGAACTGCAAGGGAAGCATCATTTAGAAGGCAACCTTTCTCCCCCCCACCCCTCCTTCTCTTACAATAGATGTAATATTCCCTTTTCCACCAGGAGAAAAAGGGGGAACACAGGGTAGGGGTAAACCAGGCAAGTTGGTATTTCTGATCAGATCCAGGGTAGGAACCATCTCTCTGCCCTTCCATAAAGTTCTCTCTCTCTCACAAGAGGGAAAGGTCTTTCATGACCACTCCCAAGTGAGATCTCGACCTGAGGACGACAGTTCTTCTGAAAAATTCTCTGTTGTCCAGAAGTCACAGCCAGGATTGCAGCTTTTAAGTACTGGCTTTTCTGCTTCATAATGAGCCCATCCCAAAAGTACACAAATACTATAACAATGCCCAAAAAAAGTCTGTCCAGGGATTTCTGCGGAGCTCTCAGCTAGCTCCAAGTTTCTGTCTCTGGGCTCCAACACATCAGCAGTGTTGTCCAGTTTTTACCTCTCCATCTTCAGTCTTAATGCTTAGACGGATTCTGCGGTCCTGGTTCTCTCTCTTTGGTCCATAGGTTTTCACCATGGTCAGTCCAATTCACAAGCAGCAGCGGGATGCCTGGAAGAACATCTCTACCCCTTCTCTCGTGGGCCTGGGGGCCTTCAAAATCTCTCAGCCTCCCGACGCAGGTTCTGAGCTGGCACGCTACATCTTACTACTGAACTTTTTTTTCTTCTCTCCCAAGTATGTTATTTGCAGAGACGCCTGCCTTTATCTCTACTCTGTAACCTTGAAGGCCCTGGCAGCACGGAGAGAGCCTAGGCAAGAACTGAGCTGTTAACCCCCTCGCTACCAGAGCAGCAGAAAACCCCCTAAACCATAACACACATCAAACCCTCTACACCTTACTGGCAGATTTTCAGAGTTAATCTAGTGGAACTTCTGTGGCAGGATCCAGCACAGCTGCTGGGTCTTATTGCCACGCAAGTCATTCACCCAAGGGAAAACACACTGCAGGCCCTGGGCCCACACAGTACAATGGGAGCGGGAGCAGGAGAGGGAGCACCATAAATAGCAAAGTCATGTTGCTGGGGGCAGCTGCTGAAAGGATGACTGGGATGTGCAGCTACATACCTTGCAAAAAGTGAGGTGTTAAACCTATACAGACTGAATCCCCCATGCTCCTAAGGGAGGGAGGGGAGGAGGGACAGAGGGACCAGAGGTCATGCTGTACTTGCCCCAGGGAAAACAGAAGGCTGTGTAGCTGCTCTGCATTGGTTTCCAAACTTCTGCACTACTGACCAGCTTTTGTGAATTCAGCATTGTGATTCTGAGTCACTACATGTTCCTCTTTGTTAATTTTAGAAGTAGATAACTCCTCTCCTTTTTACCATTTCAATGTATTCCTCCTCTCATATCCGTAAGATTTAAGTTACTGAATTTCCCATCAACTGACACAAAACTCTTTCCCCTTTCCCTAATACTACATGACCATGACTCCAGCCTCCCAGCTCTTTTCTTGCCTTTCCTTAAACTTAATGAACTTTGTTAGTAGCCCTTTTCCTAAGGGGAAAGGTGGAATGACTGCAGTTTTGCCTGTGTTTCTGCACATGCTGTTCATCCCATCACACAGATGTAAACATGCCTTTTGCTGGCACCCCAGCAGCTTTGGGCAAGGAGGAGTAGATGGAGACACTGTAAGGACTACATGTTTCTAAAAAAAAGTTAGAAATCAAGAGAAAAGCAAAAATTATCTTGCTCCAAATCCAAAATTATTTTCCTACTACAGAGAAAGAGTAAGAAAAACCCAAGACACCCAGAACACAGCACTACAGATGGAGCTGATGACCTCTCTTCCCATTCTACCTTTCCATGTAACCTGGAAGTGGCACACAGGTAGACTTGGTATGCCTGCAACTTGCTGCTACAGAGATGATCCCAAGAAAATGCTGCCACAGTTTCAGAGCAGAACAATTGTCTATTAATAACTTTATAACCTTGAATTGGGCACATTCTTGGGAATAGTGAGCAATTCTATTGTGCATCCCTTGTTTTGCATATTATTATTATCCCTTCCTTTTCTGTCCTATTAGACTATCTTTAGCTCAACCTAAGAGTTTCACTTTTTTTTCCCCCCTAGTTCTCACCTCTGTGTCACTGAGGGGGTTGGGAGGGGAGTGAGCGGGTGGCTGGATGGCATTTATCTACCTGCCAAGTTAATACATGTTTATGGTCAGATCATGAAGTCAAGGTGTGGTTGTGATTGTGCCAGCTCTACAGACAACTTCAGGTCTGCCTGCTGTCTAGTGAAAAGAAACCATAGACAATACTTTTTCTGCAGCTACTGCATTTAGGTTGAAAAAAATGCATAAACTTCCTGACACCGCATTTGCGGTGTAGATGGGCCATTAACCTTATGCACATTGTTTATACTACACTGGTAGTAATATTTGAGTAACTCATGGTGTTGCTGCTAAGTAACAACTGCACTTTGCTTCGATGTTACTGGAGGGAAGGTGCTGTTCTGGCATATTATTACAAGAAGTGATTTGTGGTACCAAAACAGCATCACTTTTTCTGCTAAGTGCCTGGGGATGGAGGGACATAAGGGCCTGAACTGGGAAGGGAAAGACTGAATTCCAGAGCTTTTGGGTTTTCAATATTCTCATGAAAACAATGATTAAGAGGCATTGTACATGTTGTTAGGCAGCAAAGCGGGTCTCTAAGTAACTGAAAAAAAGAACAGTAGCATCATAACTGTTGTTCTGGTATTGATGACAGTAAAGGATAATTTCAGTGAAAAAAATATAAGAAATATTGTACTCGAAATTATTTTGCACTATTTTCAACAATTCAGCTAAGCCTAGAGAAAACTAATATATGGGTTTAAAGACGGTTGCTATAGAAACCAGAGGAGATTTTATAGTTGCTTATGAGAGTGAGTTTCTGATTGATAAGACAATCACATTCAAATAGTCACTATGGAAACTCAAGGTGACCTGGAGGAGACATGACTCCTCACACTCTCTTCCTTTGGGCAGATGAAGACAGCCTAGGTGGGGGAAGGTCTGAGCTGGGTAATAAAGCACACTGCAGCACAGCAGGACAGCACTCACCTCGATGCTCAGTGATTCATATTACAAAGCTCTGTGAGCACTTACCTCTATGTCTGTGAAAAAAATTTGTTTCCTTACCCTTGGAATAGTAGGGGTTTTTTCTTATTGAAATCAATGCAATTGACTTCTCTCGGGGCAAAGCAGATTTTAGAGACCTTTCTATGTCTTCAGTCCACCAAAGTAAGGAATTTTATTTGTACATCTCCCACTGAGCTCATTGTTTAACAGCTGCCTGTGTTTTGCTGAAATGGGGCGACAGAGTTGCTGAGCAGTTTTTGCCTTTAGTAACAAGAACTTGCCCAAGAAAGGGGGAAAGGACAGAAAGAAAAGTGAATATGCAAGCCTTTCACTTGTTGTCTGATTATTTAAAGACCAAAGTTGGTCAATCTGCACATGACATAAGCCAAAATTGAGTAGCTTGATAATACCTCATTAACTGCTTATCATTTGTCTCTAGTATTAATTTTTTAAGACATTGGTAGAACGTTAGATTAAAAGGTGGGTGCTGGACATGGGTGGAAACAAAAAACCCCATTCTGCATGTTTATTTTCATTTATTATCTTGATTAATGCAAAGTGTTAATGTCATGGATATCAGGTCCAGGTATTTGAAACACACCTGTTCCTCAGTAAGGATTTACAGTGGACCAGACCCTGCCTGGTTCCTCTGCCCAAGCCTAGGCACACTCTTTTGTATTTTTTAGAGAACCTTTGATTCACACTGCCCACATAAGATCAAATCATACAGACAATAACCATCAGAGATTTCATCTTGCATTACTTCCAGTGAGGTAAAAAGAACTAGCTGATGGTCTCAGGAAAACATCAATATTTCTGTAATTTCACCACACTTCCAGTGTAAGTATGCAGATAGGAGGAAACAATGTCATTTGGAGAAAACCTAAGGATGCAGATCTAGACTGCAGGAGTTACTGAGCATTGAGCAGCACAGCTTCCCTGCAGCTCTTGCTCCCTTTGGTTAGCTGCCAATGCTGGTAAAAGCAGCCAGGAAATCAGTTCAGTCCAGCTGCCAGGCTGCTGCCTTTTCTAACCAGCCTTATAGGCTTAGAATTTGCCTTCCCACGTAGAAAACCTAGCTATGCTTGTACAAAAAAGGTAACCCATATTAAAAAAAAAAGGCAGCAAAACCAAAAAGAAGATACTGCTCCTGCTTCTATCATCAAAGGCAAAGTTTAAACCTGAGGCTGCTCCTAAGAATGCAGGTAGCACTGACAGCACTGACTGCAGGGGCTGGAAGCAGGGAGAGTAGGTTGGACACACATTATCTTGAAAGAAATTCCTACTGGTTTTGAAGATAAGCAAAACAGTTACCTGTTATTAAAGCTGTTGACTTGTAGCTGGAGGTACAAATTGCTGCTGTAATGGAGACAAAATGATTCAGCTACAAAGAAGAATAGAATGAGATTATAATTGAATAAAAATGCACAGAGGAAGATGCAGTCTTCTGGGCAAGTTTCTGTTGTGATTTTGTGTCTGTAGAAAGGAAATACACAGGTAAATAAAAAAGAACAAGTTAATCACTTTGCACAGAAGTAACAGGTGTAAATGTAAAAGCTGAGCCTTTTATCCTCAGAACTCTGCTGCTCACATTCTCCCTTAAAAATGACAGAATGGCTCTGATTTTTTTTACTTTTATTTCTTTTTAATCCATGTAACTCAATCTCTGTGCATCTTCTGGTGGATGTAAATCACACTGGAAGAAAGAAAAGCTATAGTTGTTCTGGGAAAATATTCCGTGTGTAAAGGTCTCCCAAACCAAATAGCCGAACCCACCAGCTTTCTCCACTCATCAGTGAAAACAGGTAACACTTCTTCACCAGTGCTGGCAATGTATTGGGAAGATACCTTTTGGGGAGCTTACCACCCTTTTTCTTCAGGCTGAAGAGGTCTAAGAGCATCCCTCCTGAAAGCACACACTGCACAGTATTGCCTGCAAATCATCCCAGCTTGAACTGTCTCCCTCAGCCTCAGAAACCCCATATCAGAGGCATAACCCGTCTCTTACAGCCCTACTTCTATAGGCTTCACTTTGAAACACATCCAAGGAGATGGCACAACTTGCTCTCTTCCTCTATCTTCCAATTTTAAAGAAAAAGACCCCACAATGCCTCCACCAATTATTGTGATAGTAACGAAGCAGCATTTTGAGAAAACAGTTAACGGAAACATGAACTAAGCGCCTGGGGATGGAAGCATCCAAACCTGTTGGGGTTTGAAATCTTAAAGCTCTCAACATTGTGGGTTGCATTTTGCTTTCAGAGCCCAATTCTTCAGCTTTCTGAAGTGACAAGTAGCTGTGAGCCTTATTTACCAGCTGTTCCCTGGTAAATCACAAACTAACTGCCAGATAATGTAGGGTTTCTCCAAGAAGTGTGCAAAGGCAGTAAGCACCATCTGCTGGCTTCGGCATGAAAAAGGAAAACAGGAATTTTTCATCTAGTTGCATGTCACTTTGGATCTTTTGCCCACAGTTTCAGGGTAAACTCACAGGATGTGCTCCAACAACATCAAAACAAAGCAATCAGGATGGACACGCCTAACCAGAGCAAGATTGCCTGGGGAACATCAGTTATTCTGCTGAGAGATCAAGGTAAGATAGGACAAATTGAAAAAAGATAAATGCAGGGAAAACTCACAGTACTTTTGTCAGCATTCAAACTGAGCATCATTAAAGACCTTAATTTTTCACCTGACTTTGCATTACATTTGAAACACAAATGCTTACCTCTGCAGAGAACGAGTCAAATATTGATGCCGCCTTATAAAAAAGAAACAGCCAGGAAATGTTTTGCAAGAAAATCATGCGTAGACTTGTTTTGCCCCCTCAGTCCCTGATCTCAAATAAGGATGTGGGGATTTGGCACAAAAAGAGTGGGGCAGCATTTCGCAAATGGCTAATTCATGTTGTAGATGCTGGTTACCAAAGGACCAGTGAGAGCTGAAGGCACACATCAGCTTGGCAAAGCTGCTCAGCAATTTGCAAAAATTGAACTCAGAGCACCAATAAAAGTAATAAATGGGTGAGAATTGGCAGCTTCCAAATAACCAGCAGAGCCAGCCCCGGGCTTTTGCATTCACAGTAAGACAGAAAATGTCATTTTTTGTTAATTCACAGGAAGGCCTAATCCTGCATTGCTGGGGGCAGAAACTATGGCACATGCCTGGCAATGTGCATGTGGAGTCCCCCGCTCTTTCCCAGTTTGACCCATGTGGCAGTGGTGCCTCCCCAGTGCTAGGAAGCACTGATGGAGGAAGGCTTGATCAGGTGCACCAAAACATGCTTTCTCCTCCCTTGCTCAGCCTGAGCACTGTGCATCCCAGCTTCCTCTGCCAGGCAGAATAACAAGAGTAAGATACTCATTTCTCTGGCTCTGACCAAGGGAGAATTCTTCCTCAGAAGATGCTTCAATAAGCATTTGGAATTGTCTCCTCAGACCACATCTGCAATATGAAAGTGCTGAGTTTTAGTTGGTTTAAGCCGACTCTAGCTTTTGACTAGAAGATGAAGCATGGTGAGGAATCCCATCCTAACTTCGTCCTGTGAGATGGCCATGGGACATGGTGGCAGGGGCTGTCCTCTGCTTGCACAGCAGGAAAAAATAAGAGATTACTTAGCACATTGCAATGTTGTGATCAAGTCAGTGATCTAAGAACGCAACATCTCTGCTCCCTGGTTGGATTACAATGGATGTCTCTAAGCTCCTTATGTCTACAACCTCTGACTTGCTGAGAACAAGATGAATGGCAGGTGTTCAAGGTTTCATTTCAGAACAAGCCCCTTAAAAGTCTTATTTTATAATCTTCAAATTAGACAACTTAATGGTAAATGTTGACTATATTCATGTGACCACAGTCCACTAAAAATACCTTACTCAGACCATGAGCAATTATTTCAGTGTTGATGCCAGCACTTAGGTCATCGAATGCACCATTAAATACAGATTAGCCATACAAGTATCTTTAAACATTATTTGGCAGCAAAATAAAAATCTCTGCTAAAGCATCCTCATAGCTCCATGACTGTAACTCCACAATATCATACTCATACATTGCAAGGTTTATTGCTTTATCATCCCACAAATCCAATCTTTAGTTCGGCAAAGGTCCTCCCTTTACACTTCTTTTCAAACAAATAATACTCAGCTTCCTGGGAGCATAATTGCTTTTATTTGCAATACTATATCTCAATCTGGGCAGTTATCTGTAGGTACTTCCTGTGTATCTTCATACTACCTGGCTAACTGTGAAACATGCAAAATTAACTGGAATGCAGACTGTTAATTATGAAAGGTGCCATAAAGTACATTTGGTTTAACAAAGTGATCAGTTATAAATAGTTTATTGCAACAGCAGGCTGTTTGGTACACCACACAATAGTTAAGAGGGACATTTTCTTGCATTGGGTCCAACCCTACTTTTTGTCTCTTGAAAGGCAGCAGGATTAAATCCACATAGCCAGTGCTTTCCTCAGGCAAATGGCTCCAGACTCTTTCAGAAGGCCAAATCCCTTTCTCTGGGAGGTGTAATATATTTTCCTCACTCCCCAGTGTATAGTGACTGCATGACATTGTCAGTCAGTGTCACCCCCATTTGTACTGAACATTTCTTAGTGCTAAATATTTTGGAGGCAGGTCCTCAAAAACCATTATCTACATTTCACATTCACTCACCATCAAGTGCATTACCATTTATGTCTGACTTCAAGCCCAATAAACACCCAAGCACATAATGTGGCTAGAGTGATAAAATGGAGATTATAATGAAGAGAGACAAAGTGACCTATATAATGATAGAGCTTCATATATTCAAGAGCATATTGTGAAGAAACCTCACATGAGACTCTGATGTCAAGGCCAGCGGAATCCAATAGTGGAAGTAGGAACCATTCATACTCTTCCCAGAAGGAATTTGTTGTACTGTGAAACAGTGAAATTCAACATACACATTGTCTTCACCTTGATGGACTTCTACAAAGCATGTGAGGACATTCCCACCCCCATGCTCCAAGAGAAGACAAGGTGCTGCTGTCAGCTCTGGTCTCTGTGCATGGCCACCCACTCCTGCCTCCAAGGGGGCACCTCAGACACCTCGCATAGATTGAGGCCAAGTAATATGTGACCCCACCAGACTCAGTGCAGTGTAGAAAGCCTCCTATTAAATATAATAGAGATAGAAGAGCCATCAAATCCCACCTGGGATGAGTGCCTTGATTACTACTTATGACACTGACAAATCTATCATTCCACAACCCCCTTTTCTGATGGTGGGGCTGACCCTTGCCTCATGTCCTCACAGCCCATGGCTGAATTTGGGAGTGCCATGGTGAGGCTCATGTGGTTTTTGAAAAACTGTCCAGCATGTGTTTATTGCTGCACATGGAGAGAAGCAGGGACAGCAATGTGGGTCCTGCCTTTGTGTCAGTTTGAGCAGGATTAGGATATTAGGATAATTTTCCTAGTACCTTGCTCAATTTGTACAAAACCCAAGAAGGAGGCTTGGATCCTATTCCAAGCAAACCCTCATCTAAAAGAGAATGAAAAATTGCATTTTACAGAAGAATTTAAATGTGAAAAATTGAATCTCATTTAATGCTTCTTCTCTAACATACCATAAACCTTGACTAAAATCCTGTTTATGAACTTCTGAGGCTGAAGTTCTTATTTCTGTTTTTGTCTGAAAGACTTGTCCTCCAGGTGAGAAAAACAAATTAAAAGACCCCAAGGCTGTCCCCTATGCCCATCCACCCACTGAATTCTTCCTGTTGCAATGCAGACTTTTTCAGAGTCATAAATAAATTGAAAAAGTTTTCATGAAAACTGTTGTGAAGGTTTGAGGTAAATTGGGGCTGAGCCAAAAAAACCCACACCTCCCCCTCACCAGGTTCAAAAAAAGTAAAGGAAAGTGTGGAAAATATAAACTATTCACTGTAGTAAATACACAAGCCAGGATACAATAGTATTAAACAGCAAAACCCATTGTTATGAGACAAAACCTGAGATATCCCACAAGTCCTACGAAGTAGACGATCCTGAGGGAAAATTTGAGATCTCCTGCAGTCCTGCTATGTGAAGATTCCTGCAGAACTTGGCCAAATTCCATCAGACCATCCCAGATAAACTTTTCTCAGTGGCCCAGAGAGTACCTGGAGCTTAGTGTGCTGATGACTGGAGGCACTGGAGGGAAAGCAGGAGATGAGCAGTGAAAAGCCCAGGGTAAGGTGGATTGCAGGCTCTCTCTCCTGAGGCTGGGGTGCAGCAAGGAAATGTCCAAGAGAAGACGGGAGAAAAAAAAAAATCACCAGAAACTCTCTCAGACCTGGAGCACAGCCCCAGAAGAGCCCTTCTCAAGCCTTATGTACTGCAGCTGTGGGAGGGAGTGTTAACGAGCCCAAAGGCTCTGCAGCTGTGACCTGGGTATTCCGGGTATTGCTGGAAATTTCCTCCTCAAGTTGCTGCTTCTGGTTTTTCCTCTTCCAGATAGAGAGAGAGAACAACCTTGTTCACTAAGGTTCAGTATCCATAACAAAACTCCCTTGTAGACCAAAGCCAAAGCACAAAGATAATATATACAATGGAAACACCCTAGGACAACCATGTACGACACAATTTTGAGACAAACATGTTATGTGAAGAATATTTGAATTAGAATACTTTATTTTCATAGTAGATCTTTACTCATCTGGAAATACATAGCAGGGGTTTGCAGTCTTTGTTTCCATGTTTGTTTCTGGACCAGTATCAGAATTTTAGGGATAACTTTTTTTCCCAAATATGGATTGCATTTATTTAATTACAGTTCATTTTACATAAAAATATATTCTCTGTCATGACTGAGCAAATATGAATGTGGCCCAAATATTGTCTAGTTCTGTTTGCAGAGCTATGCTACAGTCCTTCAGTTTTTACTTAAGTCATACTGCTAACACTTCCACATTCCAAAACTGTAAGTAATCACCCTGGAAAAGTGGAGAAACTGTGTGTTTAAAATGTAGTTTTTCCACATTGCATATTTTTAATTTCAAATATTCTGGGTTTCAGAATAGTAGAAATTCAGGGTCTACAAAAGCTGAAGGCTGTTGAAGGATCTCCTGTCTTGATGATTAATCCACAGAACAGAGCTATACTTTAGCAAAAACTGTTCTTGCTTTTCAGGTTTTAGGAATTGCAGGTCATGGACTGCGCTGTATGGACTCATGCACTTAATTATCCACTTGAACTTCTCCATACACATTGATTTATAACCCTTTTTTTAACAACTCCTGGAAGTGGAAAAAATATTTCTGAGAAAGATTATTTTGGGTTTGCTTGAGGATCATTCATTACTGAGTGTGTTAATGTAAGCCTAGACTACTGGGCAATTCTCTCTAGAAATATAACAATTTTCTTAAATCTACTATGAGTTCATTATTCCAGTAGTTGAGAAAGTCTAGCTTTGAATTAGCTCAGGACCTTGAGAAGGACCCTGTCACCTGACTCCAGCAGATCATGGCAACTGTTCTTAAATGCCTTCTGCTTTTTGCAGCCTGGCTATACAATTAAATAAAATGAAAACCTGTTTTTTTGAAACTATTCTTTAGTTATCTGGATACAGTGGTATAATTATTGGTAAATAAAAGCTCAGGCTTTCTCTCTAGTACAAAACATGTTTGGGTAATTTCAGTCTCCTTAGAAATACACCGTTGAGAAAATCATGGTTTGCAGCTTGTGAAAAGTTTATGTAAGTGTGGAAAAGCGCTTTAAAAATGCGGTGAACCGGTTAAATTATAGATTGTGTGTGTACAACTGTGGGACATATTTTCTGGATACCCAAAAGTGGTTTTCTTGCCACCTCTGGAATGGAGACTTTCATTACTCCTTTCTGATGGACCAGAGTGGATCTACGTGAATGGTGCTCAGCTTGAGGTATCAAGATTTTTGCCACAGAGACATCCTGGTCATGCATTCCCTGATCTTGAGAAAGGTATGATGTGTTTAGGTGACCTGTCTGAACAGCAAAGAATGGCAAATAAGTGTGAGACAGAGGTGGCTGTTGGTGTTTGCCCTCTGCCTGGGCAGCGGATGGGATGCCAAGACCGAACTTCCCCTGAAACCTCTGTCTTTGCTCTCCCAGGGTTTGCGAGGTGAAGTAAAACAGCTTTCAAGCATTTGTTCCCATGCTTTTATAGAGATAACAATTTTTCTGGCAAATCCTGCCTGAAATATGGAATTCAGCCTCTGAAATTCTTCAAAAGTCATTTGTCGTTCAAATTTGCAAAGTAACAGAAGAAAACAAGTGTTGAAGACAAAAGTCACCCATGGTGCTATTTCACACTCTCAGCAATGCTGTGAAGTGCATCGTTACAGAAGGAGTAAGTCTAGATTAATCAGCAGACATGTCTTTTCCCCTCAGATTATTTTCTTCTATCAATTTGCTACATTTTATGCAAACCATATCCCATTTATATATGCTCCTTAAATAAAACAGTGAGGATTCAACACTTTGAAGGGAGCATCCTCTGCTCTCTCCACATTGGAAGCTCAGTGTCTTCTGACAGCTGCTGGGAGCTCACTATGACTCACATGATCATAGAATGGGTCAAAATGGAAGGCACCACAGTGGGTCATCCGGTCCAAGCCTCTGCTCAAGAAGGGTCATCTTAGAGCACATGGCACAGGATTGCATCCACATGGATCTTGAATAACTCTAGTGGGGGAGATTCCACAATGTGGGCAATCTGTTACAGTTCATGGTCATTCCTTAATATGTATTTAGTTCCTGGTAAAATCAAATATTTTTATGGAGAAGTAAAATATTTTCTGGACCTTTGCAGTCATCCAAGGCAAGTGTTTTTTTCTATTTACTCCTCCCTTTCTTCAGAGTAGAGAGACACAGTGTTTCCTGCAAGTGTTCCATGTACTGTTATTCATTCAGCAGAATGAGACAAGAGTTTCAAAATTTCACAGAGCTGTTTTCATCAATAATTTACCGCATAAATAAGAGCTCCTTGAGCAGCAGTAATTAACAAGGTCCTGAGATGGTAAATGATGGGACAGAGCAGTACTTTGCTTCATTATCCATACATATACTGCTGATGGCATCAATGAGGGATCGATCCAGACCTAAGCTGTCATACTATTAACACTGTACAGACAGCCTAGAGCCAGCTGAGCTGGACACTGGGTAAATCCTACAGGAGAGACCGAAGGATGAGAGCAGCAAATGGACTGGCCACAGTAGAGGTTTTTGTATTAAGCACAGGCAACCTTTGGGAAGGGAGTTGAGGAGAGCAGGAGGTAAGAAGGGCAATACTGGAAGTGATGCAAGTCTGCTCAGCTCCTCACCTTTCACAGGCAGTCTTAGCAGAGTGGTACAGGCAGGCACCTCCAAGTGACTGCAAAGCCCAGCCCTGGCAATTCCAGCTACTAGTCCTGTTGGGCGAATCTCTATGTGGCTTCCCCAGAAGCTTGTCCTGACCATTGCATGGGAGGGGAGAGGAAAGTGATGAACTCTGGGTTCATGTTTTCTAGAGCTCAGGGACGGAGAGGAATCTCCTCTGCCATGGGAGATCTCAGCCAGACTTGCCTTTAACTCTATTTTAATCCCATGTTTTAGCCATACCAGTCTTGGCTACTTCTCTTGCTGACTTCCTCAGGCAGAGTTGCTGGTTGTCTTCCTTACCTCTCTTTCTTGTACACCCTGACTTGCCCAAAGCCAAAGTTTGGCAAGGCAGGGTCCTCACACCAGCAACAGTAAAGTGTATTCATGCAACCATAATAAGAGTGTGCAATATTTAGCATTTATATTGAGAATTTTGCCTCCTGAGCAGCAGACACAGATTAAAATTCTAATTCTGCTGTTGAATACTAATATCTACTGCTAGTCTTTCACACCCTTGCCCCATTCTGCTTTCTTGGAAGTGAATAAATAATTGGCCGATGAAAGAGATGACATTTCTTTATTCAGAGTGATAGGGCTTGTGGAAATCTATTATTCACACCATGCACACTCAGGTCCTGCACACAACCCCAAGAAGCAGTTCATGTCATTATGGCCTCTCAGAAAACCAGTCTGACTAAGATGCAGCAGCCAACACTCACAGACAGAAACTTCCTCCAATTAATAGTTTATCCTATGCCTGTCTAGCTGCATCTGCTGCCAGAGGTTTCACATCCCATTAGCTTTTCCTTTATTTCAGACAATCCTGTAAGCTCCAGCATCCCAGCTTCTCTTTCTCAACGTTATCTCCTACTCATCCACACATTCTTGCCTTTTCTCCTCCATCATTTGGAGACTGAGTTCAGTCAGGAAAAACAGAGTTCTACCTCAGCTCCACACTTGGTGTGTTCATCATTGGCTTGTGGCCTGAGTGACACAGGCGAGTGTCTGGGAATGGCTTGCCTGAGCAATGAAGATCAGTTTGAGAAGCTCATGGTATGAAGACAGAGGTTTAATTTCCCTGCCAGATCAGACCTGCTCATTGCAGAGCCAATAGTTTAGACTATTGGAAGTTTGAATTGCATAGCCACTTGGATATGTTTTTGGCTTATAGTCTGTCTTCCACTTGAACAGCCAGTCATGTAATTCAGCATGCCAAAACAATGTTTTTGTCCCACATTACTAGGAATTAGGCTCTTCCAAACTGCCAGTGACAGTTCTGTGTCTGGCTGTCTGGATCTTCTTTGCCAAGTTCTATTCACAGAAGAGACATTTAGAAGTTGAGGGATGCACATTGCAGCGCTCATCACGCATTTCCTTTCCAGAAGCTCTTTGCAGGCTTGAAGTGATGCTGAGCCCTTATACTCTCTGATGCATTTAAAATGACAGATTATTTACAAGAGCATGTAGTGATAGGACAAGGGGGAAGGGTTTCAAACTGAATGAGCAGGTTTGGATTAGATACTAGAAAGACTTTCTTGTACCCATGTACTTGATATATACCTATTACATAGATTTCAGCTTTAAACTCGTATGGTGTAACTCATCACTTTATGAAGTCACTAGCTCAGTGGGAACTTACTCCAGAATTAGGGGCCTCCTGCCTATCAGAGCAACTACTATCAACAAGAACATGTTCATAGTGAAAACAACAGAATGAGTCCCTGGTTGGTGCTTTCCGGCATATAGTCTAGCTGCATCTATGAAAAACACAGGTGAAAATCAAATTAAGGGAAGAAGAGAACTCTGGTAAAAAACACAATTCTGAAAAACTCATTTTCAAGTGACAGCAATGCTCATGCTGTGAGATTCCGGAAAAGAGTCAGTTTTGCCAGAAGAAGAGATGACAATTTCCAAAATGTTAGTAATCAAACACACTGTGTAACTGAGAATAATATGCATGTACCTCAGATCCCTATAATTAGAAAACAGCTTGTTCCTTCCAGGCTCCAGCATGCAGAAGAAAAATAACCTAAACATTGTTGGTATACACTTGAGCAGAGATTACAACTGGCAGAACACTAATGATCCCTACCTCCTGTAAATCATGTCTGTGAGCATCCTTATAAAATTGTTCCGTGGAGCTGTGGTCCATATGGCAGCTGGTGTTACAGGTCGTATGTGAGACCATCCTGTAGCACAATGTCATGGCTTGTCAGCACAGCTGAGCTTGAATTGGTGAGGGGGTGCCTGGTTCATCCATTACAGGGATTTTTTCATTATCTTTTGCAGCCACAGAGTGAGAATTATTTCTCCTAATGCACCAGCAGTGGGGGAAGAGGTGGAAAGAGGCTGTATGTGACTACCACATTGGGTTGTTAGCATGAAAGCTACAAACAGGCCAAAAATTCTTCAGCCCTAAGACTTTTCACATAGGCTGGAATTTGTGTCGTGTCCACACAGAAGTCAGTTACCAGAAACAGCTGTAACCACAACTGGATGGTACTAGACATTTTATTTTGTCTTCAGCAGTCATTATTACCCCACTGCTTTAGGTGCTGCAAAGGGCTTACAAATTAAAAACAAGGCAAGACAGTAGGGACAAAGTAAGAGAGAAGAAATCTGGTCCAATATTAAACTTCTTAGTGTTATGTAGTTAACCAAACAGCACAAAACCCCAGAAGCCTATGCTATGAACTGTATTTGCCTGTTGCTACAATGCTTCAGCAAAAGTAATGCCATGGGAGGGTAAGGAGAGTGCTCCCTAACAAGTAAAGCACTCAAGAGCAATTTGTGTCATATCAGAAGTCCTTGATGATTCGCAATTTTGAGGAAGAGAAAAGGCTACTTGCAAGGTCTCTTCTACACACTTTCCTTCAGTCCCTGTGCACCACTCTTCATTTCACATCTCTTCAGTGTGATCACATGCAGCGTAATGTTTCCATCTGATTAATTTACAAGCTAAAAGCACTTAGGAAGGGTATGACAACATTTATAGAGACACAGATGGTTTTCAGTTGGCCATTGCAGAGTACTTTTTTGTTGAAGCTTATTTCCATAGGAAGATACTGCTTCCAATGAGATACTGCTTCAAATGTAAGTCAGTTTAGTGAAATAGGAAGTGTATTTTTATGCTTTATTTGGATCTCCAAATCTAAATTGCTATTTGCTTAAATCTTAAGAACATCAGACAAATAGTTGGCAAAATGTGTAAAATAACTTCTGGTCAAGCAGTCAGCTTTCATGATAACTACCAGAAAACGGCAATAGTGTTAGGGGGAGAATGCACTACTCCAGCCCAGATGACCAGCAAACACACTCTTACTGGGACAGGCAAACTCTATTTTTGGGACAAACACGCTCTTACTGGGACAAAAACAGCATCAAGCAAACTCTTTAATTTTGATTGAAATGGTTTTAAATGCAAGGAGAAAAAAAAAAGACAGAATAGAAAATACATATTATTTTAGGACACTTTTTAATGTAGATATTTGTAAAGAATACTAATGATTTGCTTAAGTTTCTCTGTAGACTTCATACCCACCATGTGTTGTGAGCATTGGAGCTCAGTTAAGCAAAACACCATTAGTACTGCTATCATCTACTACTTTGGAACAGAACATTTTTTGCTGGGTTTGAGTGTGTGTTTTTTCAAACAAAGGGTGCATAATCTATGAAAAGGAAAACAAGATATAATTAGGTTTATGTTTCCTAAACCCTTCCTCAGCTGAAGTCATACAGAAATGGAGAGGCCTGAGAAATCTTATGATGTTACAGAATGATTGTTTCCAGTTACAAGTACAGCAGCTAAATAGATAAGTAAAATCATTGATGAAGTTGTTATCCAGCTGTTAACCAGCCTTCAAAAATCTTGACGATACTGTTAATGTGTGTTCCCAGCTCTCAGGATGTAAATGAGATATAATGTATTCTTATTTATCCTTTTGACTCAAAGGAAAGGGAAAAAACCCCACTTCTTCCATTAGAAACCAGGTTCTTTGTCCTTGATATACAAGGAACAGCCTTAAAGCATGATCCAGATTACTTAAAAAGGAAATAAATTTTCAGATTGAATGATTTGGAAGAAATTTTCAATCCAATACTATGATTTTTGTTAACCTAATTTGTGTTGTGGAACAGTTGTCACTGTCAACACCAAATTTATTTTTAGCTAATCCAATAATGCTTTACAAAAAAGAAAATCAGCTGAAATGAGTAAAGCATAAGAAAAATTTCTCTTTTTCCCCTCCTGAGAAACAAGATGCAAAAATCAATCAAGTAACAAATTCTGTAAATGTAGAAGATAACAGGAAGAAAAAAAATGCTTGATGACCATGGCAATTTAACATAATCCCATCTGTTGTATTTTACTTGTAGCTTATAGTTCACTCTGAAAAATGGCTGTAACAATTTCTCTCTATCATTTCTGTACAGACTGTCATTAAAGTTAAACAGAACAAAAACAGGGAGAAAGCTGTAAAAAATGCCAATTCTAGAGCAATCTTCTACTCTCACTTTGAGACAAACGATACGGAGAATTTCATGTGCTGTATTATGTGTTCAATATTTTTCCAGCTGCGTACAAGCTTTTCATGATAAGCAGTGATTAGTATAATGGTATGGTTTATATGAAAGCATAAAAATGAAGATTCTTGTCCACAAAGTACAGGTGTGGTGCTACATTTACACTCTTCACTGACAAAATTGTAAAAGTGCAGCTGAAAAAGTACACATTTCCTGTGCAACACTTCAAGACTGTCTCATTTCCAGTAATTCCTCATCATTTCTCTGTAAGACCAATTACTCAATTCAAGAAAATTTTGCAGCGGCAAGACTAAACCACAAAATAATCTCTATTCTTGGAAAAATCACCTAAAAATGATAATCCTCTTAATGAGATCCACTTCTATTTTTTTTTAATTGCTTTTGAATGATTGTAGAGTATTGACTCTTAATAAGAGCATATTAATGGACACGGGGCTACTTAACAGTGAAACTGAACCTGTAAAAACTCTACTAATGATGATTCACACTTCTTGACTACTTTGCTGTGAGACTGTGGCTTTCAGGAATTCAGGTGTAAATTTAAGCTGTTCCTTTTGTATGTGCAGATAATGAGTGGCATGTTTAGGTCTGTTCAAGGCATGCTCTCAGCTGTGAGATCCAGAAGTGTCTTTCAGGCCCGGGTGTCCACTCAGGTCACATCCTGGCTCCATGCTGTTGAGAGTTCTGCTGCCCAACAACAAGGCCTGAGCCAAAGGCAGCACAGCAGCTCACCTGACTTTGCTGATCAGAGACACAGACCTCAAAGCACTCTTCACCCACCACATGGCTACAGGAAATTAAATCCATTTATAAAGTTACTTACAACTTGTTGTAGGTTGCAATGACTGGCCTGACATAACTCTGTGTAGCTGTCACACTAGTAATGGCAGACATAAAAAGAGCCTGCCAGCTTCCCTCCTTTACCACTACTAACAGGTGCAATTTTTTTTAGAACATGAAGTTGCCCCTGCAGAATATGGAACAGAGAAGAGAAAGCTAGGACGGGTGGTGAAGCACAAATTGCACATACCTTTGCATGAGCAGAAAATCTCTCTAACCACACTATTTCTATCTTGCTGCCAAAGACAGGGACCATTACAAGGGAAAGCAAGGAATTATTTTTCCCTTTGAGACTTCATTATTTCATTGCTTTCAAGAAACTGCTGTTGTATTCATACCACTCAAGATGTAGATATACTGTCATTTTATCTAAACTTTTACACCACAGTCACTGATGTTTGCGGCCCAGGCAAGCAAAAATTACAATTATAGGTTGAATATAAAAGTGTTTAAATATTTCATAACAGATTGAGGAAAGCAAATCAACCTACCTTGCTCCAAACAACACAGTTTCTCTAGCTGGGATCCTAATGACAAATGTAAGTGATGAAGCACGCATTTAGGGGCCGGATTTTCAGAAGCACTAAGAAGCCACAAATTCCATTAAGTCAGAGGTATGTAATAGCTTTGAAGATTAGGCTACTTGTATTTAAGTGCTTTAGTAGAGATTAAGCAACCTAACTTCATGAAACCAACTTTGAAGGTTTCATTTACATAGCAAGGGCAAACTACCCCAGTTTCGGGAAGAGATAAGCCTAGACAGCAAGATACTAAAGGTATCAAGATACTAAAGTTACCTTTAGTATCTTGATACCTTTAGTATCAAGATACTAAAGGTAACTCATTCTCTGGCCTGACTGGATGGGGTGGCCTGTGCAGGGCCCTCACCTGGTCCCAGACATGGAACTGCCTGCATGCAAGCATGTTCTGTGGGACACAAGTGGTCAACCCGAGCAGTCACCAGGAGAAGACGGAAGAACAGATCATCATCAAAGAAAAGGGAGACGCAAAGCTCCAGTGACAGCCTTGTAGCTCTGTGCAGGTTGCAGCCGAGGTGCTCTGTTTCCCTCTACTGGTAAAGTTTCAAGTGATCATTTAAAAATTATTTCTCCAGGAGGTTTTCTGCTGTAGGTGTCTCAAGGCCACCACGCACAGACTTGCTTGTGAGCCCTACTCAAACCTCTGTTGTTCTTCCTAAATCTCCTCTTTGTCTGAGTCCTTTGCTGAGCTCTGTCTTACAACCATGACTGTTCAATGCCATTGACTTCAGCAGAGTTTAAATTATTAAGAAATATTTCAAGGTGATTTATGGATATTTGGAAAGGCTTCATTGATTTCTCAGCATGAAAGCCATACCACAACACTGAAACTATTCTAGGCAATTTGACGAGTGTTAATAAAATGCTGCTCTTTGCTTGTGTTCAGAAGCCAAAACAGAGGTTCTGTTGTTGGAAAGTCTCAGGATTATGAGGTGGTGAGAAGATGCAGTAACTGTACACATTGCACTGAGTGCATTATCCAGGTATTTTAATTGCTTAGCTAGACCACATGGCTCGCAGCCGGCTACATTAAGACTTCATGCATGATCCTTTATTCGCAACTGCCAGAGAAAACATCAGTCTTCACATCCATTAGTGGCCTCTGGAAATGTGCAAAATTAATCTGAGAAGGCGCTTTCTGAGCTTTCACAGAAAGCATCCTAAAGACACATGGGTTTCCCATCTTACAAACTTCAGGTGCCCTGGAGACTTTCAGGTGTTTTGTTTCCCTTCCCCACAATTTCCGCAGTGCCAGAGGTCTCTCATGTACAATTTTGATCTGTGGTAGCAGCAGCAGGGGTGATGTTTTAGACTAAGAATATACTTCAGTTTTTCCATATGGAAACCGTCCATTTATGAACAAATGGGGAATTTTAATGTCAGAAAAACTAATTTATGGCAATATTTACTCAGATACAGAAGTGCCAGGACTGTTCTTGAAACATCTAACCATTCATTCTCAAGCGCTTCGATTTAATATGACTGATAGATTGATTAAGCTGTGGGACATGTCTTGGCAAAATGGATATTGTAAACAACTTCAGAAAATTTTTCAGCAATCTGGCAGGTGCCTTAAGTAAAACTGTAGCTGATGCGATACCACCTGGTGGGTCTTCGAGAGAGTAGGAATTTAAAGTACAGTTAAAGAAAATTATGGGAGAAGCAGAGGAAATTGAGTGCTCTGGGGCAAAATTAGCCTGCAAATGCCTAAATATCCAATTACAACTTTCTTGATCATTTATGAACATGTTACTGTTGCAGAAGCAGCTTTTTAGAGATACCTTTATAGCTTTCATATGAATGCTGAAATGTTAAAAATGTGCCACATGTTTTAGGGTTCACTGATTCTTTTAGTTTTTCCATCAATTTGTAGTTATTTCAGTTTTTCTTTTCAATTTATTTGGAATCTATATCCTAGGAATGCAAATTACCAGACAAAATAGCAGTTTAAACAAAAAAAGGAGAGTATTTAGTGATGAGCAGTGTACATTTCCATGAGACAGCTCTGATGTTTTCCCAAGAGACCTGCGGCCAGGAGTGGAGAGGTGCAGGCACGTGATGGGGTGGGTAGCCTGCAGTCTCCGTGACTGCACAGGTGTTCTATCTATCTGGAGTCACTCGCAGAGGTTGTCTAATGCCAGAAAGGCTGGAGCACTTCATTCTTGCAGTCCTCATGAAAAACCAGGATAATATTTGGGTTATTCCCACTTCAACACCTAATATTTCTAGAAAAAAACTGTACAAGGACCTCATCATTCTGACTGTAAAAGTTCAGTTTCTGGCCTTGTTCATCATCAGTTTTGATTCATTCGGTGATGGCCTACATTTACCATCTTTAAACCAAGTAGTTCTGCCCTGCTGAAGTTAGATGAAAACTAATTTTATCTGCTTGCATTGCCCTCAACACCCCACTTTCTGAATGCACATGCACACTGTTAATGTAGCAAAGAAAATTCACACTTAATTGAAGCATTAAATCCAAACAGTGTTGGAAAGCTGTTAATACTGTACATTAGCCTGCAACTTCAGTAAATTTTGTAAGAGGAACTTGGTGGAAAATAACTCCTTAAATCAGCCTAATTTCTACTGCTGAAGATAATGGG
Organism: Pitta sordida; assembly: GCA_013390025.1. NCBI lineage: Eukaryota > Metazoa > Chordata > Aves > Passeriformes > Pittidae > Pitta > Pitta sordida. Next base: position 273,789 of record WEKX01018105.1, on the reverse strand, counting down.
ATTCCAGTGACATTACTGAGATTAGCTGGAAGATCATGACTGCCTGCAATAACTGTGGGCATAATTTAGCTTTCTTCTGAACTGTTGTTAATGCGCAAGAAAGCGTGTGCTAAGACGGATGAGCTGATCTCTGTTTGATTTGCAGGATAAGCCATTAGAAGAAAAAGCAATCATTTCATAGTAAACTGAGCACAATTAACAGGCATTTAGGGACAATAGACATTTTTCCAGAGACACTTCTGAAAGCAAAAAGGGTCACAATGGCAAAATCACATGACTTAGAAATTCTCTAGGGAGCACAGTGTGAGAAAGAATGGGTCTTTTTGTAACCCTCGGTAAATGACGAGAAAATGGGCAATTTCAGATCTCATTGCAATTTGGAAATGAGAAAGCTGAGTGATGCTGGATCATATATCTCATTACTCACAATTTCTCAGTATTCTATAATACATTTTGCCTGGCTGGAAGCCTCCATTTTTGTACTTTTCCCCAACTGTGATCTTAATGAACACAAATGCTTTAATCATGTCAGAAGAAATGTTCTTGCCTGATTCTGCTCCTTTCGGGGATCAAACATTCACACAATGTGATCAAACCTTATGTAACAAGAGGGAAAGGAGACACCAAGTCTTTTCTTTTTAACGTGATGTGATTCCAAACACATGTGAGCGAACTATCCAGAGCTAGAATCCCTGATGAGATGTGCAAGACAGCAACCATACTTTAAATACACATGCAGTAGGTTAAAACTTCTTTTTCTCCATCCTTTTTACTTTATTGCTTCTGTGTTTTGGTACGTGGAAATTTAGTGCAGATTTCTATTAGATCAGGAAAAAGGCAATTTGCAGTTAAAATTTGTTATGGGTTAGCAAGATTGGTGGGTGGATATGCTAAGAATCATGTGATCTTGTTCTCAGTTTAGCACTGATTTTCCATGTATCTAGGAGCAAGTCTGTTGTCTCTATTTCTGTGTCTGGAGAAAGGCAGGATTGTCTAACTCTGTCTGAAGAGTCCTTGATGCTAATGGGGAGAAAATAGGAATATAGGAACTAATATTGGAAAATAGGAACTAATGTTCTCCATTTTCCAGTAACAGTAAAACTGTAAAATGAACCCAACGAAGGAACCAAGACTTGAAGGCCTCTTCAATCCACGAACGGTGAGGCAAAACTCTTACTCTCTTTACTGGTTTGCTATTGGACCTATACTACTGAATGTCCAACAAAACTTATATAGAAATTGACTGAAGCATGATTCAACAGTTGACTAAGAAAAAACATGGGGGTCCATATCTGAGACAGGAATCTCAGCTCTTACTGCAGTCAGTGTAGATTACTTGGCACCATCAGCATGGTCTACAGTCATTCAACCAGCAGAATGGATGTGCCTGCTGGGCTCTACTGGATGCATTGCCTCAGTACAGGCATCCACTGCTGCTTGAGGTGTCCTGAGCACCCCAGATAGTGTCTAGGTGCTCATGAAGAAAGATTTGAGTGCTATGTAACCTGTGCCAATCTCATATATCTCACACCCCCTAAGAATCCTCCATTTAGACCAATGAACTGTGCCCAGGATATCCACTGGCAGAGGTGAGAAGAGCAGTGCACCCCTTGAAGTCAGTGACAACTCTAGTGCTGACCAATGCTACAGTCTTACCATCACAGCTAAAAGCAAGGAAGAACTCACACTACAAGTACTCGCTGCTGAGAACAGAAGCATTGAGAAAGAACTCTTAAAAAAAGCCTACTAAGAGCAGGTCAAGCTCATTCCCTCACTTTAGAGATGCCAGGATCAGCCTTACCAGTGCCACACTAAACGGGTGTCAAACAACTGCAACCTGCCTTTTGTACTCGTCAGGTTTGTTGGGTGAGTGCTTGATGCTGCTGTTGAGTTACTGCTGAAAGCACACAATAAACTTCAGTTCAGGACAGGCAGCAGATGTCCTACGGTCAATATATCCACTCATTTGATGAGTTAATCTTTGATCATTTACATTGGGCACATGATCTAACTGTTTTTGCACCTTGTAGTCACAATTTCATTTAATCCATCTTTTCCTGGTTCTGCCAATGAAAGCTTCACATAAGACAGTAGAAATCTTGCTGAATTCTAGATGCGTAACTTCTGTTTCTTCTCCTTTATTCACAACACCTACGAGTCACAAGATATATGGATTAATTTGACAGATTGTCCTTGACAAATGCATTTTATCTGTTACTCATTTTCATGTTCACAAATTGTTCATTTGTTCCCAAATTATTTTTTTTTTCAGAACTGAAAGTTTGAAAAACCTCTCCTATTATGCTGACTTTGGCAGGGATTAGAGTTAATTTTTTTCACAGCAGCTGGTATGGGGATGTGTTAGGGATTTGTGCTGGAAACAGAGTTGATAACACAGGGATGTTTTAGTTAGTGCTGTGCAGGACTTTTGCAGTGTTCAGATCTTTTCAGATCCTATCCCCACTCCATCAGTGAGCAGACTGGAGGTGCACAAGAATTTGGGAGGGAACACAATCAGGACAGCTGATCCCAGCTGACCTAAGGGATATTCCATACCATGTGGTGTCATGCTCGTCATATAAAGCTGGGGAAGAAGAAAGAATGGAGGATGTTCAGAGCAGTGATGTTTGTCTTCCTAAGTCACAGATTCACAGATTCACAGAATATTATGAGTTGGAAGGGACCCACAAGGATCATCTAGTCCAACTCACCATCTAACACCCGTACAGAGACCGAAAGCACATCCCAGAGCGGTAAACACAAACCTAGTTCCCTCACAGTCTAGCAGGCCACTCCGAGCCGGAAGGGACCCAGGATCATCCAGCCCTACACCCCCCAGCTAGACCATGTCACTAAGCTCCTCATCAAGTCTTCTCTTAAACACCTCCAGGGACGGCGACCCCACCACCTCCCTGGGCAGTCCATTCCAATGAGCGATCACTCCCTCTGTGACAAACTGCTTCCCAACAGTCAGTCTAAACCTCCCCTGGCGTAACTTGAGGCCGTGCCCTCTCGTTCTGGTGTCGTCAGCCTGAAAGAAGAGGTCCACACCTACCTGGCGGCAACCTCCCCGCAGGTAGTTGTAAACAGCAATGAGATCACCTCTGAGCCTCCTCTTCTCCAGGCTGAACAACCCCAGTTCCTGTAGTCGCTCCCCATAGGGCTTGTCCTCCAGTCCCTTCACGATCCTTGTCGCCCTTCCAGTGTGATGGACCCTGGCTCTCCTGGAAATAACTGAACACCTGCCTAACTATGGGAAGCAGTGAATTAACTCTTTGTTTTGCTTTGCTTGAATGCACAGTTTTTGCTTTACCTGATAAACCGTCTTTATCTCAACCCATGTGTTTCTATCATTTTTAGCCTTCCAATTCCCTCCCTCCATTCCACTGGGGGCGGTTAGCGAGCAGCTGCTGGGGCATAATTGCCAACTGTGGTTAAACCATAACACTGATGATTCACTCGTCCTTTCTTTTACCCCCCTTTTTTCTTTCACTAACAAACCTGTGTAAATCAGAAGCTACCCTACTGAATAAATATAAATATTCTAAAACCTGTAAAAGGTTAGAGGAAGCCAAGGCCATTTTCTTAGGAACTGATTGTGCCAGTATCCTATCATAATTACAGAAACTGAAAAAACCTTCACATGAATAGCAATTTACAGAGAAAAGTGTGATCTGGAATATTTTACAAGAAGCTTTAATATAAATGGATTTGCTATTTAATGTGTTGAGAGCAATAGGAAAATATATAAGCTCAGCTGGCTGCTGTCCTATGTGGGATTTGAATGTCCTGTGCTGTTTTTAACAGGTTTAATGTATTGAAAGAGGAAAACACAATTGACTGAAAGAGGAAAACACAAACAGACTTTCTCTGCCAGTCATTTTGCACCATATAATCTTCCAGTTAAAACCCAAAATAGTTTTATTCATACTGATTGTATGAAGTACAAACAACAAGGCAACTGCTAGAATTTCTTACATGTGAGTGGATTCTGTGCTAAAGTCGCGGCTGCACACTATGGTGCTTTTGAGATCAATCCATTCCAAGCTGGTGTGAAGTACAAGCGGCTGGAGGGAGGGGGGGTTCCCCTCAATTTGGATGGATATTCTGTCTTTTCCAATTTCCAGTGATTTGGGGAAAACAGCTCAAATTCTGTCATAGGAATGTGAAGCCTTTAGGACTAATGTTCCATTTCATCTGGTGGATTGTACATACCTTTGCACAGTGGGTCATTGGTGCAAGATAGACCTCCAACTGTTGCTGTCATCATAGCAGGGGGCAAAACTCTGGCCCTCTTCAGAGGGACCTCACTTGCTCTGCTTGCTCAGAGCAGCCTCACAGGCAACACTCACTAGGGTATATAAACACACAGAATCCTGCAATCTCCAGCTTTAGGATCTGTGACAGAGATGTTTCTGTGTTAATTTTTCCATAAGGAAAGGCTAAGAAAATAATAACATTCTCCAGCTCTGGTAACTCTTGTGTGGGTAAGACTACAGCAGTTTGTGTTAACATATCCCTCCTGGAGAGTTCTCACTGTATAGGAGCATGCTGATAGCTTTATGCAGGTGAACATAAGAAAGGACAGATTCTTTGAACATTCAAGAATAATTTTTTTTAATATTGAATATTGCAAACCATGTTCTTATGCATTTATCATTGTAAACTCATCTTGGTATGGGAAGGGAAATCACAAAATAAAAATACTATGATGTAGAGAAAATATTGTCACATTTATTTCAGATCACAGGAGTTTGTCACCATGGAAATCCTCCTGTTTTCTTCAAGAATTATTCAAATTTTACAGATGGAGCATACGTGGTAGAAAAGAAACAATATCACCAAGAATTCAGGTTGGACATTTCAGAAAGAGGTTTTTGAGCACCAATCAGCATCCACAGGCGGCTCATGCAGAAAAAATGTGCTTCCATTTTTCCCTTTCTAATGTTAAATGACTGAAGGTTTTATTTCAAAACCTAGATGGATTTCAAGGAACTTGTGATACATGAGGTGAAGGCTGGAGTACTTCACTATTATGTTGTGGTTTTATACAATGAACTACTCTTTTCTAAGAGCTAAAGTACCTTAAGGACATAATAAAGCAAAAACTTCTTGAAAAGCCTGGGTTTAGTATTACTTATGTAAGTACAGTTTTTAACTGAAGACAAACATGGTGCATGAGATGGAGCCATGAGCAGGACAAAGTAGTTTGTCACCAAGCCCCTGGTTGCCCCTGCAGCAGCTGGAGGCATTGGGCACTGGGAAGCTGAGCTGTGCTCAGCTCCAAAGCACTGGGATCTCTGGAGTCGTGACCTTACAGCCAATAGCAAAACTGCAGCTTCATGAGCAGCTCTTAAAGGAAGAAAAACTGGATACGTCGCAACTGTCCTGCCTCCGATGGCATATAAGCCTGTGCTGCTCCAGTTTAGTCACTTCTCAGCCTGCAGAAATGTATTTTTAAATGAGCGTGGAAAGCACTGCAGTGACAACCAAGGACAAACCAAATTAGTCTGAAAATGTGTGACAGACTTGCTCCCAAGCCTGCCTTTCTCCTGTGCTGCCCACTTGGCTTTCTGGTCTGTGGCTGAGGCACAGCTGAGTCGTCTCCTTCATTACCACCTCCACCAGGATTGCTGTAATGTCAATCTGGGGCTCTGCTCTGGCACTGCCAGTAGTGCACAGGGCAATGAGGGGAGCATAGGAAAAAGTACTGCACAATTCAGGGCAGAAAATAGCCTTCTGTGCTTCCCGAGTCAGAGACTCTATTCTTTAATCAGATTTGTGAGAGGAACATCCTTCCCATCAGGCACCATTTTGTGTTGACAGAGAGGGAGAGAAAATGCAGCCCCACACAGTGCTAATTAGAGCAGTGGTGCAGCCGTAAGAGATATAAATCTGGGTTTAACTGGCCCAGTAATGAATCAAAATTCCTGCAGCCATCTAACACAAGGTACAGAGGCAGTGTCCACCCCTCCTTGTGAATGCACACGCTTCACATCCGATGGGGTTTGCTGTCAGCTGTTGTAATTGCACATCACTTGTCCTTCCACTACACATCAGAGGACTAGATGAAGCATGAAGTCAGAACGAATATCCTGATATGCTCAGGCTAGTCTAATGGAAGGATTAAACAGGATCAGATTTACCCTGATAGACCATGTGGTATTATCAGTGTGGAGCTGCAAGGATAACACCTATTATATAACACTGTCCCAACCCAAGAGAAGACTGGGCAACTCTATGCCCTGTGAGGCTTTTGTCATATTTTTATTGTTTTGTTGTTCAGTTGCTAACTCAGTTTGATATTTGTCAAGGCTTAGTTCTGCCCAGTACTTCTTAACCAAGAAGAAATTACATGCTTTGTTGTTCATGTCCTCCTTTCACTCTCAGTAAACTCCTTCTTTGCTTTTGGTAATTTTTTTTAAATTTTTTATAAACTTGACCATGAAAATCTTCATTTTGGTTAGAACATAAACTCAACATAGTTAATGTACATAGTTTTTGTACTTTTAAAGATACTCTCAAATTTCTCCACAGGCAAGCCCTTTACTACTTAAAAGCATTAATTAACTCCCTTCATTTTATCAAAATCTATCCTTTTGAAATTAGTGAATCTGTTATTTCATAATCCTACTTGTGTTCATACATCCCCAAAATTCGGATGCATCAGTTCGAAGTTATTTTCTCTGCCCAGAAATCCTGAAAGGTCCCTCCTACTTTCAAATCTCTGTGTGGTAGGAAAAAAAAATGACTAGCACAACTTGGAAGACATACATCTGAGTATTGTTAGCTTTTTCACTCCAGACTATAACTTAAAAGTAAGAGTTGTAGGAGACAGTTATTTCAGCTGCCCTGTTGTGGCTTGGAGCAGAGTAACAGTGCTTTCAAAAATTAATAAACTGTAATATCCTATTCCGTTCTAAACTCTGGTGGTGTTGCCCATGTGAATATTTAAATCCTTTCTCAGAAACTTTAAGCAGTCTGGGCTCTATCATTTTGCTTAGCATCGTGCAGAGGGTGTTGGGACTTCAGAGAGATATGCACATAAAAGGCATTGTTGTTATGCTGCTTCTTTTGCAGCTGAGATTGAAGGTATTGCAATGACATCAGTCGACCTGTTTGCATTACCTGTCTCAGGAGAGCCAGGAATCATCCTATGAAGTGAGGGTCTGTTCTGAAGCTGCGTTGTTTCCTGTTGTTTCCTGTCGACAGCTTCAGACACACAGGGTCTACCAGGTCTCTGCAGCCTGTAGCCCAGTGTTGTCCGCATGTGTTTCCTGGGCTGCCAGCATGCCCACATCATGGCTGTCACTGCTATTGTGTCTTCCTGATCATAGCAGTACCCCAGCTCCGCGCACTCTTTCTACAGGGTTGAGTTTGGTACCTTTGTTTCCATAACAGCAAGCTTCCTTCACTGCTGAGCTCTCCAAGTAACCATGGCTGTCCTCTGGGTAATCCATGCTGGCATTCCTGGCCTTTTCTGAGAGTCCATACTTCCTTCTTGGAAACATCCTGATGGGAGCTGTTTCTAGCTTACGTTAATAAGAGGAGCATTTCACCTGCTGGCTTTTCACAACCCTGCCTTCCTGCACATAGGGTACTACGATACTCAGCACTTCCCTTGCGCTGTAGCCATGGCATTTCCCAGTTTTCCAACCCTGACCCATGCTTACCTATTAAAGGGCATATCTGGGTGGTCAATCTTGCTTGCTGAACCTCATGTTAGGGATAAGAACCATGGACAAGTATTTAATTAAGTCTTGAAATATTTTGGCTTTGTGAAGTTCCCTAGACCATGAAGAGTTTCATGCATACTTCAATCTCTTTTCCTGGTTAATTTCTAACAAAATTCCTGGAGCAGATGACATTCATTTGCAAGCTGTATCACATGAGACACAGTACTTGGAGCAGTAGGTTGGTGCACGAGTAAGAGTGAGTGATCTGAATGCAGGCAGAAGGGTCAGCAGCAGTGAGGTCCACACGCGGGCAGGTTGGGATGGAAACTTTAGCTGCTGGGGTGTAGGCAGCACAGATGAGAGATGCAGACCAGCAGTAGAGAAAGGAGGATTTCCGTGGACTGAGGCTGCTGGATCACAGTTTCCACTAAAACCGGTCAAGCAAGAAGGGCGTCCATGGAGATCTAGATACCCTTATGATCAGGAAATTCAGGCACAAACACATCAGGTATTGTTTTCCTCTTCTCACACCATGTTCTCAGAGGATCTAAGAGAGCACCCATCTGCAGCTCACCTGCACCCAGCTGACTTAAAAGATTGACTGTTTGGGGTTAGGTTACTTCTATTACTAGACAGGGAGAGGGGCTGAGGGAGAGGATGCAGAAACCCCCCCCCCCCCCCACCCCCGCCAAGTCCATGGGCTTGTTTTTGCTGGAGCAGTACCAGCAAAGACAGGGTACTGACAGGTAGGAGACCCTGGTTGCTTCAGGACCTGTGCTGGTAGACGGGTCTGGAGTGTCAGGAAAGTGTAGGGCCCTAGGTGTCTGACCCTCACCTACTGGGGAGCTTAAACTGGGTGTTTCCCAGGAGGGCATCTGTGACCAGCACAATACTGGCTTGGGAAATGCCTATCTGGTTCTCTCCCTTTTCCAGATGCCATCTTTATGTTCAGTACCTCAATCCAGCGAAGAACTGGCTGCCTCAAGGATAGCGTGACCTAAGGCTGAGGCTAATGCTCAGTTGGTCTCCTGAGAAGCCCATGGTGGTGGCATGTCCATGACCACCTGTGAGCACTGTTTTTAGGACAAGCTGCAGGCTCACTCTCCATTGCCACTGCTCTCAATTCCTTGGGTAGGCGGCAGTGACAGCTGTGCTGCCTGAGTCAATCTCCGTGGGCAGGCCTGATGCCACTGCCTAGCCCTGGCAGAGAACCAGCCCTGGTGGAAAAGACCCTAAAGGTGGAGTCTCCAGATGAGAAGGTGCCTGCAGAGACTGCTGCCATCCTGAGAAGGGCCTGGTGGGGTCATTCTGCAGAGATGCAGGAGAATTCATAGCTAGGCTGGGCATGTGGGCAGCGTGTTTGCTTTTGGGAAGTCAGTAGCCACAGGTAACATAATTCAACAGGTACCAAGAAGGGGCTGTGCAATAGGTGATGGGTAAGGCATAAAATAAAGACAGTTTGCATCGCATAGAGAACTTAATAGCCAGGAGTAGAGTTTAAAAGATCTGCTGATAATCTAACCCAATGCTCAGGGTAGCTGTCAAAGGAAAAATACAAGGTGCCATTAGGAGAAAGCAGTGAAATCAGTGAATCAGTTCATCAGTGTAGGGAGACTTTCTCCCAGTGACTTATTTTCATACCATACGCTGACTTTAAAAAAACACATAAGAATTAAATTAGTGTTTGAAGCTGCCCTCTTGAGACTTTATTTGATTGTAATATATTTCAATTATTGGGTATTCAAAGTTCCCACGCTAATATACAATCTCTGGAGACTTATAATGTGTGTTGGTTGAAATCTGAGCTAAATTAATATAATTTTTTTAGGCAAGTGCCTAAAGGAATATTGAGCAGAAAAGAGACAGAATAACCAGGGAGAGATTTTGAAAGCAGCTCTTACAGCCAATTGCTCAGAGCTAGTGCCAGAAAATAGAAGAAACCTTCTTTTATTAAACATGACTGCTGTGACCTTCTCTGGTTAACTTACAGAAGGAAAATGAGCTATGCACTGTGTACGATTTGTTGTTATTATAGCTGGGCTGGTTTTCAGTGAACCTGTAGAAGCTGGAATGTTTATTGTGATTTATTTTTGCCTTGGTTTTGCTCAAAAGAGTAAAACCAAATGAAACATCTTCTAGAACTGCACATGTGTACCTATTTCTCCTTGAGTACTGTTACTGTAACCCCTGCTGTCACCCCTTTTGTGAACATCACAGCTATGCGTGTCCCTGCCTCCATCCTTCCAGGTTTAGAAAAACAGGCTCTGCAATAGGTATTGAGCACTGTCCTCTTCTCAGTGTAGAGATTGGAGCTGTTCCTGACCCTTGAGGGAGTGCTGGTAAGGTAAGCTTTCTCTTATCCTTTTTCTTTTGAGGCAAGCACCACTTATGCTCCCTCAGGGATTGCATAAATGAGAGGGAGAGCAGCAATTTGACGTATTTATGCGCAACAGAGTCAAGAGGGCCCCATTGTGCCTGGGATACTCATGAACAGAGCTCCAGAGAGCTCCCACTGTGGGACACCACAGGAACAAAACAGATCAGCAGTAAGACCAGAGGGACAAGGACATTGCAGTTGTGCGTGTGCTTTTGCATTCTTGTCAGCCTCAGAGGTTTTCTGCAGAGGTACACTAATGTATGCAGAAAAATCAAGAGTGTAAGAAATTCCCACAGAATCCAGACTCAGTGAGCTAATTGTGGATTAGGTAATTTTCTATGTTCCTTCCAAGATGACTGCATAGACCTAATTAGGATGCCTAATGTATTTTGTTTAGCCCAAATGATGATGGAGGAGGAAGGTTATTGTTCTGGTGTCCGGGACATTGGCAGGACAGATTTTTTATGTGGATTGTAATAAAGCAAGCTTTAATTTTCCAAGGAATAAAGTTATCAACAAGGCTCAGTCACATAATTACTTTAAGAAATAGTGAAATCACTGAAAACATTTTATTAAATCGTAAGATTCCACTGATTCATCTTTCTGTGTCATTTCTTGGCCTCAGCTCTCACTTTAGGAAAAGTAAGTATTTGACTTATATTGAAAACAAGGTAATTTAAAGAATAAAACAATCACAGAATGTTTGGGGATGGAAGACACCAGGACATTATCTAGCCCAACCCCCTGCTCAACCCAAGTCACCTAAAGCTGGCTGCCCAAAACTGTGTCCACACAGGTTTTGAGTACCTCCAGCGATGGTTACTACACAGCCTCTCAGAGCAATTGTCTCTCAACATCACGTGTACATTATAAGGTCCCATATATCCACATATATCTTGTACTGGGGGCTCCAGACTTGGACACAGAAACCTGGGCATGTCTCACCAGGGCTGAGCAGATGGGAATGATCACCTCTCTTGCCCTATTAGTGACTCTTCTTAATACAGCCCAGGAGGTGGCTGGTCATCTTTGCCACAATGATGCACTGCTGGCTTATGGTCAGCTTGGTGTTCCCCAGGACCATCAAGTCCTTCTTTGCAGAACTCTTTCCAGCTGGCTGGTCCCGAGTGTGTTATTGTGCATACCATTTTTCCTCCTCAGAGGCAAAACTGGGTGCCCTTTTTGCTGAACTTGAACTTGCAGCCACACCATTTCCTCAGCTGTTGAGGTCACCCTGAATGGCAGCACAACTAGCTGGTGCATCAAACCCTTTTCCTCATTTTGTATCCTCTGCAAACCTGCTGAAGGTGCACCCTGTCCCATCAACAAGCTCATTAATGAAGTTCTTAAGTATATTTGACCCAGTATAAACCCTGGGGTATTCCACAAGGGCCTGGCCTCTACCAGTACGTTGTGTAACTGATCACAATCCTCTGAACTCAGCAGTTCAGTTAGTTTTCAGTCCACCTTAGCACTCACATATGTATCCTGAACTTCATTAGTTTGTCTGTGGAAATAGATTTGACTAAAAGCAGGGTAAAAAAAGCCAGAGTTCTCTCCACATCCGTCAGACATGTCTTCTTAGCAGGCCACTGGGATGGCCAAACATAATTTTACTTTCAAAATCCTCATAAATCTGTCCTGATTTCTTCCAGTCACCATGTACTTCATATATTTGAAAATGATTTTCCATTACTCGCTCCATTATCTTCCCAAGTATTAAGGTGCGACTGACCAGCCTATAGCTACCAAGACCTTTTTTCTTGCTTTCCTTGAAGATAGGAGTGATACTTGCTTTCTCCTTGTCCTTAGGTACTTACTCTGATCACCAAAACCTTTCAAGGATATTTGAGGGTGGCCTTACAGCTATAACTGACCAGCTGCCTCTGCACTCATGGACAACTCCTGTCAGGTCCCACAGACTTTTTATGTCTAGTTGGTTTAAATGTTCCCTGAACCGGTTCTCCTTCAATAAGAGTCACTCTTGCTTGCTCCAGACATTCTGATGAGTCTTGAAAGCCTGGGATTGCTGCATGTAGGCCTTACTGGAATGAGCAATGCAAGGTGGCATTGGGTATGTCAGAATCTTGCATGTCCTTTGACACCTTCCCCCTTCAGCAGCAGCCCCACAGTTTCCCTTTTGCTGCTGATAAATCTGTAGAAGTTCCTTTTGCTGTCCTTCATATCGGTTACCAGATTCAGCTCCAGGTGGGCTTTGACTTTCCTACTGCAGTGTCCATCCCTGTACACTCCAATAATGTCTTTGTATTCCTCACGGGTGCCTGACCCTGCTTCCACGTCTTGTGTGCTTCTTTTTTGTGTTTGGGTTTTGTCAGGACCTTCTTGTACATCCATCCACACAACCCTGATGCCTTTGCTTGATGATCTGAATGTGGAGATGGACCATTCTTGAACTCAGTGGGGGTAATCCTTGAAAATCAACCATCTCCTCTGGACCACTTTTCAGGACCATAACCCATTGGTAGCCATCTGAAAAGGCTGAAGTCTGCTTTTCTGAAGTCCAGGGCCATAGTCCTGCTTTTTCCTCTGCTCACTGTACTCAGGATTCTGAACGCCACCATGGTCGTTGCAGTCAAGGCCACCCCAGCATTCACATCACTCACTATCTCTTCCTTATTTATGATTCTGAACTCCAGCAGGTTTTGTTTTCTCTTCAGGCAGGAGATAATTGTCACCGTACTCCAGAGACATCCTGTTTGTGTCCCTTGTGTTGTCCATCCAGGAATTAGGGTGGCTCGAGTATCCCTTGAGGATTTCAGCCTGTGAATGTGCAACTTCTTCAGTTACCTGAAGAAATCATTTTTTGCTGTTTTGGTGAAGTAGCAACTATTTAAGTGAGAGTGTTGTAATAAGAAATTACAGTGAGCCCCGTGTATTTGTGGTCCGCTATTTGCGAGCTTCAGTATTTGCGGTTGATTTTCCCAAGAGATGTGCGATTTTGGCGCGTGCGCAGAACCTACCGTGACCTCAGTCTGATCGGCCCCCAGCTCCGCCGCTCTCAGTGCCCGCTCTGCCCTCCCACCTCCCCGCTCGCACAGCCAGCCCCTCCCTGCTCTCCCCCGCCCTGCTCGCAGGGCTCGCGGTGCACCCCCGCCCCCGTTCCGCTCGCTCACTTGCCGCAGCGTGTCCCCATCCTGCTCACTTGCTTTCTGCGGTACACCCCCATCCCGCTCACTCGATTGCCACGGCTCGCAGCGCACCCCCGTCCCGCTCACTTGCTGCGGCTTGCAGCGCCGGCACTCACTCGCCCCCCTCTTCCCCCACGCCGGTCCCATCCTTGGCGCTCGCCCACCTCGGTGGAGCACAGCCAGACATCTGAAACAAGCCCCGCTCCCAGGACC
>WEKX01018105.1:227700-259923 GCA_013390025.1 Pitta sordida | reverse complement strand
TTTCTCTTCAGGCAGGAGATAATTGTCACCGTACTCCAGAGACGTCCTGTTTGTGTCCCTTGTGTTGTCCATCCAGGAATTAGGGTGGCTCGAGTATCCCTTGAGGATTTCAGCCTGTGAATGTGCAACTTCTTCAGTTACCTGAAGAAATCATTTTTTGCTGTTTTGGTGAAGTAGCAACTATTTAAGTGAGAGTGTTGTAATAAGAAATTACAGTGAGCCCCGTGTATTTGTGGTCCGCTATTTGCGAGCTTCAGTATTTGCAGTTGATTTTCCCACGAGATGTGCGATTTTGGCGCGTGCGCAGAACCTACCGTGACCTCAGTCTGATCGGCCCCCAGCTCCGCCGCTCTCAGTGCCCGCTCTGCCCTCCCACCTCCCCGCTCGCACAGCCAGCCCCTCCCTGCTCTCCCCCGCCCTGCTCGCAGGGCTCGCGGTGCACCCCCGCCCCCGTTCCGCTCGCTCACTTGCCGCAGCGTGTCCCCATCCTGCTCACTTGCTTTCTGCGGTACACCCCCATCCCGCTCACTCGATTGCCACGGCTCGCAGCGCACCCCCGTCCCGCTCTCTTGCTGCGGCTCGCAGCGCCGGCACTCACTCGCCCCCCTCTTCCCCCGCGCCGGTCCCATCCTTGGCGCTCGCCCACCTCGGTGGAGCACAGTCAGACATCTGAAACAAGCCCCGCTCCCAGGACCATCCTCCAGACCTTATATGGGGAGGGGGTGTGGCTACGGGCGTGGCGTACTCGACTACGTAGTGGGTTCGCTATCTTTGCGGATTTCACAACTCGCGGACCAGACTCAACAGCCCGCAAGTAACGGGGGTTCACTGTACTTATATCCATTTTGCTTTGCTTTCAGTCTTCTAATGCAATTTGCCAGATCTTTCACCTTTAACGCTGAAGTTCTCCAGAAAGGAAAGGTTTTGGAAAATTTGAGTAAAACTGAACTACTCATGCTTCAGAAAGGAGAACACACACTCTCCCACCACACAAGTTTATTTGGACCTTTACTTGAGCTGCCTCACATCAACACAGACAGACAGTTGAAAACTGGGAAAGAAATGCAACATCCAGGGAAGACGTGTCTGTCAATACTCCAGCAAGGGCTAGACTCAGCACTGCCCAGTTGGGTGCCTACCAGCAAGCCACTGTCCATATTTTGTACCCACTTTTCTTGCAGCACCATTCACATTCAGGAGGCCTTTGCTGTGTGGGTGATGGTTGCAGATCTTAGGCCATGCCCAGCAAACCTGCTGTCTCTCTCAAGGCCGCTGAAGTTGCTGCTCATTTGCTTGAGGCCTTGCTTCAAACTAGGAGTGTGCTGATGTCAGTTCATGTCCATGTTCTCCCATGTGTCCTGTTTCTCCTCCTCAGTAGCCCCCAGTGGCATTTCTCCTGTTCATCCCCATGCTTCCCCTGGCACTATGAGGTGTACAGTGACCAGTGCCCAGGAGAGGCAGGAGACCATCATGGTGGCATTGAGAAGAAGAAAGCAAATTCAGCAAGTCAAGTCCAGCCTGGCAGCAATCAACTCCCTTCTGTTTCTCAAATCCACTGAGTCCCTTCTCCAATATAGTATAGCAGACCAAGGACATTTTTTTATAAGCTCTGTCTAAGCCTGGGGGCTATGAGATAGGGGGGGGAGTCTGTCGGTTAATCACACAAAAATTAATTTTCTAGTTTTTATGTGCATAGACAACTTAAGCACATATGCAAAATAAAGAGGATATGTAAAAGGTAAGTGCTGACTGAGAAAGAATATTATTCTGTGAGGAGATTGAGTTTCAAGTGGTTTGTCAAAGGGAAAAGCCTGTGGCTGTCTGCGAATGTCCACATGCTTTTACAGGCCAAATGGCAAGGAGCCAGGAGAAGTGAGAAGTGCCTGTGGTGTTTGACCAAATGCACTGCCCATATGTGCTTTGTGCCAAGTGCTGCTTTGCAAAACAGGGTTGAGCCACTGCCTAAAGAAATGAGTTACATAAACTATGCAAAGTTCATGTATGAAAAACCAAAGATGCTGAATGTCAGCTGCCACGCACCTTGTGGAACTGCAGTGTTCAATGCCTCTGACAGGGCTCAGGCTGCTGTTTGGGGCATCTGAAGTCTCATTTAAGCCCTCCTATCCCAAAAAAGCAATGGAGAGTGCAGCCAGAGGAGACTCTGTGTTTCACAGCCAATTGCTCTGTAACAAGGACATTCCTGGTGCCCTTCTGACCACAGATTCATCAGTGAGGTCCAGAGCATCCCAGGGAACCTGGCAATCACAGACATTGAGAACAAAAGTTGTAGTGTTGGTGACATTATGAATAGGGTTGCTGCCATCTGTTGGTTGAAATCTCATGGGGAGCTGGAAGAATCCTTGAACTGATTATGCCATACTAAAATGGAGATATACTGAGAAAGGATATTTTGGGTTTAATGACAAGTGTGATGTGCTCAGGTTTTAGAAATTCGAAGGTGGGGATAAAATTATTTGTCTGCATTATTACATTAGCTATTCTTTGACCTGTAGATCAGTTTAAGACCTTTGCTGAAGTAGTGGCCAAAGTTTTAACTTTTCAAGCTGTGTGTCTACAAACATTTCTCATTGCTGCACTGCCAGCATTAGCAGCTTGGGCTGCTAATTGGTCATGGCCATTCCACAGCTGAACATTTATGAACTACCTTTTCTGGGCCAGCACCAAACAAGCAAACTGATATGGACCAGGAATAACACCTCCCCTCTTTTTTTGTTTTGTTTTTGTTGGGGTTTGGGTTTTTTGGATTTTTTAAGATTATTAGTAAGATGGGTAAGTTCCCACAAACACAGCACAGCTGAGGAGGAGGGTCCCCAAGGAGGCTGCTAAAATCTGCCCTGCTACTGTGAGAAATTCCTGCCTGTGTCATCAGAGCTTTCAGCAGAACAGAAGGCTGTAGCCACTACCCAGATTTCTAAAAGTTTGGGAGCAGCCTACAAAATAGCTGTTTCTCCAAAGGCTGCAACTATCCAGATTTCTGCCCTTCTCCCAAGCCCAGTGCATCTCCGTGTTCACATCCACTGCCCAAAGCTTTGTCCTCTTCTCTGCCTGAGAGTCACAGCTAAAAAAATAACTGTTAAAATTAAATCCTATAGATTGAGCAGTCCCCAGAGATGATAAACGTTCTCTCATCAACTGTCTCCACATTTGTTAAACAAATCATTTCCAGAGTGAAGGGTTTCCACAGTGAGTTAAATTGAACCTGTAGTCTCCTGCATCCCAAATAATCTGGGAATTAGATGTTAACACATGAGTCTGTCTGAACCCAAAGCAGCCCTTGCAATTCTGTGCTTTAGAAAGGTATTGATACACACAAGTGTTTTGACTACAGCCAGGCACACAATGAGACTAATATCCCTTCCCCCCAATTGAGGGCAAGATTCTAGGACGGCACACAAGCAGGCCAGCTGACACAGAGTGACCAAAAATATATTCCATACCACATGACATCAGCTCAGATATAAAATCTGAGGAAGGGAGCAGGAAGTGGGGGACATTCATTGTTCTTGATGGTTGCCTTCAGAACACCATCTGTAAGTGTAGGAGCCCTGCTTCCCTATGTGTGGATGGACACCTCTGCTGATGGGAAGTAGAGATTAGTTCTTTTGCTTTGCTTCTATGTGCGCTTGGCTTTGCTTTATCTTTGCCTATATTAAACTGCCTTATTCCAAACCACCCTTTGTATTTACATTGTGATGTTTCTCAGCCTTTCATTGGAAATGTGCATGGGTGGAAACACCAAGATTTCTAGCTAACGAACATGTTTCCTTTAGGCTTGCCAAAGTCTTTGTTAGACCTTGAGTGGCAGGTGGTTTGGCAGTTTCCAGATTTCTTTCCATGTAGGTTGTGAAGACCCCAGAACTTTCCTCATGGCTCCCACTAACTAAGTGGATGAGGGATTCTTCCTCATATATCATCTAGCAATTGTTGCTCCTCACACTGCTCAAGTCACACTGAAGGTAGAGGTCCGGTTTCTTCTGCAGTCAGTCTTGCTGATAGGTTATTGTACTAGTGTTTTCCACTACCTTCCATAGACTACAGCATATTTTGAAATTTTAGAAAGTTCATTTAAATCTTTGTGTGATCTTTGTAGAACTGGTGGAAACCAGATGGAGAAGAGCCAGTTTCCCTCAGTAATTTAGAACTCCAGCTGAACTCTTGTTCAAAGAAAGACTCACATTCTGGAAGCTTGCCGGTGGCTTTCAGCAGAGATTTATAAGAGAATTAGCTGGCTAGGTTAAACAGTGCCTTACTCATTCTTGTAAATCACAACTCTTAATTCTTATTTTGCATTTTGTGCAAGAATTACAGGCTGAGAATGTGTTCTTGTAATAAATATATGAGTACCTATAATGCTTATAGCAAAATTATTGATGAATATACACTAAAGACATATACACAATGGTAACGATGACAGTGATAAATGAAAGAGGAGATAATGGACCCTGACCTTCCTTAAGCAATCCACTGCTCAGTTTCTGGCTCCTTCCTTTGTTCAGTTTTGCATGTGGCCCATCTAGCTCTTTCCATGATGGAGCTTAGGTAGGGCTCTGAGGAGGGTTCACTACCCTAAACATGAAAAGTCACTTTTATCTTATTTTAGTTTGATAATACTTCCTCTAGTTCCAGTGATGAACAACAATTCTGCATTCACCACACCCACTGTCTTCATGATTTTGCAAATGTCAGTAATAACACCCAACCTCTTCCTCCCCAAAGCATTTTTAGTCTCTGTTTGTTGTTTCATTATCTTGGTCATTATCTTGATCATTGCCTCTCTGCCCTTTCTCTAGCCTCATCACATCCTGGAGAGGACATAAGTTAACATTAGTAGAAATGCCTTCTATGTGGGTTATGAAGTGCAATTCCCTACCTCCAGACACAGCAGCCGTCTATGAAGTGTTCTCCAGCCTTTCAGTCCCACAGGTCACCTCATCAGTGAAGTTCTTGGTTGTTCCCACCATGTTGCTCTGATCATATCTTACTGCACAGGTCTCCATGTATGGACCTCAGTCAACAAATGTGAAAGTTCATCATAAACTTAGGTGAGTTCATCCCCCTCATTCTCTTCTGTGTACAGTGTAAAGTGAAAGCACCTAAATGGTGTAAAGGCACCCAATGGTGTAAAGAACAGATTGACTTTTTGTGATGCCACTGCCCTCATAAGAGGATAGACGAGGTGAGGGCAGTGGCAGTGGTGTCTGGGTGCTCTTCTAAGGGCTGTACAGCAGCAGAGAAGCCATGCTGCAGCCACAGGACTGTGGAGACAACTGCCTGGTTCATGAGGCAGATGACGGGTTCAGCTGCTAAGTACAGCTGGGGTATTTCATAGAATCATTTAGTTTCACAAGGTGACAGCAAAACTAAAACTCAACAGGCCAAAGAAATGAAAAAAAAAACCCCTCAGACCCAAACCCAAACAAACCCTCATAGAACCAGAAGAGTTCTTGGTTGTTACTGAAGGTTTTTCTAGTTAAATAGAATGACTAATGTCTTTCCTGAAACTTCTGTCCCTCTTCCAGCAGTCAGCCAACTACCATTACCACTCGACAGCCCTGCTTCAGCTCTGGGGGAGCAGCTGCTCCCAATGTCCTTCAGCAAAACCCAAAAGCCAGAAGCAAGTGAACCTCCTGCCAGCCAGCAACATCAAAATGTTCAATTTTGCAGTCTGCTCGGGGCTTTGCTCAACCCCTGCATGGGATGTGAATGAAACATGTGCGGGAAGCAGCTGGCCTGGACCCCAGCAAATGTGTCTGTGTGAGCCGATGCCAAGGAGGTCTCCTGAGGTCTGGGTATAAACCCCAGTGTGTGGTTGTGGCACTGGGAAGGGGGAGGTGTGTGGTCAAGCCTGGATCCCTGGCTCTTCAACTGTTCCACTTTCCGTGGAATTCCAGCAGAATTGTATCCTGTGCCTTTGTAGAAGTGTTTCTATGGCCCTTGATAAAAGGCTTGGACCTTATGGAGGAAAGAAAAATAGAGTTATGAGGAAATAGTAATGAGTCCTTTTGTCTGACTCAACCCATTAGAGTCTGGATTTTACAACTGAGTGATGCAAAGATGTCCATCCTTGGAATAAACATAGAAAAAGCAGCACTTATCTACCTGTTTTACTATAGATACTTGCTTGTGCTCTCCTAAAGGTCTTCAGGTGGACAAAAAGAAATTAGTGTAATTAAAAAGTTTATCTTGCATATACGCTGTTACCATTTCTGTCATGGGGAGAGGCCTTTTGTTCCACTGTAAAACTTTTCTCCTTTTCACTGGAACAGACAATAGGTATCTCTTCTTATCTCCTTTTCCCTCCCCTGAAAGAAATGTGGCCAGGGGAGGGGCTTCTCTCCTTTTCACTTGACAAACAATAGAGGATCCTGTATCTTATCTCTTGGCAAAGCATATGGCATGGGAAGGGGCCTTCTCCTTTCTACTGGACAAACAATGGAGGATTCCTTTCTTATCTTCCCCTCCCGGCAAGGCATGTGACCAGGGAAAGGGCCTGAGAGCCAGGGCAGGCTGAGTGACTGCCAATGGCATGTGAAGACATGCCCACAAGGCATGTGATGTGGGAGGCGTCCGAGGCCCTATAACTACAGCTCCTGGGCTCACAGGAGGGAAGTTCATGGACCTTTGGAACGGAGGATGCCTTGTTTTTCACCTCTGCCATTTCGCCCAGGACCACGTGGACCTTTGACTCCTCATCCTCAGCACAGCTTCTCCCCTGCTGACCGTTGGATCTCCCTGCAGCCCCTTGGACATTTCAGAAAAGGATCCCTGGCTATTACTCCACTGGTTTGCCTACCCTGAACCCTATTCACCTGCCCCTGGAGTCCTGGAGGTGCCCTGGTTTTCCCTTGAACTAGGCACCCCCCTTGTGCTTGTTTATTTTGCCACTTGTTTACAGTTGTCATTGTTCCAGTGTGGGTTTGTTTTTTCTTTTAATATACTGTTATTGTTCAAACATATATATATATATATATATTTTTGTTATATTACATTTTTCCCTTTCTCCCAGTAAAGTTCTTATTTCTCTCTCTATATATATCATTCAAGTACTTCTAAATTTAATTCATGCTTCATCTTAATTGACCCAGGACAATTTCCTAGGGTCAAAGCTGAGGCACAAGATGATGGACCAGAAGCCTTTGTCTTTGCATGATTTTGTGTCCCAATGCAACCATGAAATCAAGCTTATTGTCACAAAAATGAGTCCGGTTTTCAACAGAGATGCCAGGTGGACTGAGGGCCATGCTGACTATAACCAGTATTTGCTGTGGGATTCAGTAATGATCATTTCTTCCCTGCCCCACTTGCTGAAATTCCATTGCCTTTAGCTCACAATAGCACCCAGATAGCATGTAACGGGAAGAGAATCAAGTGCAGAGGAAACACAGACTTTGGGGTCTTCTGGATCTTCTAAGTTTACATTTCTGGTTTTGTAAGTGTCAGTCTGCTCCTGGACAGTTTTTGCCTTGCTTGCTTCCCACAGCACTTCCCCTAACAGGAGGCAAATTCCTGTGTGCTGCAAAATGTATCCCCTAAATTAGAAGAGAGATTTCAGCAACTTGGGAGAAGAGTGAAGACAAGGAGAGGGGAGAGAGCTGCACGAGAGATTGATAGTGGGGGAAATTAAAATGGGGCCAGATATGGCTGTGGTAGTAAGGAGGAGCAGCAGACCCTCACTGACAGGATATCTAAGATGTGCCACAGGAGGCAGCAGTGACAGGGCAGGGGGAGGGGGAGAGCAACAGCCCCATTAGCCTCCCACATCCTCCTTCCCATAAATCTGCCGCCAGCTGATGAAAGGCGATGTGCTCATCTATTCCCACTGCTGAGGGTGCCTGTCCTTTTATAAATCTAATCTGGTACCTATTTTTTTTGTCCTTGCCTGGAACTTTTGAGCACACCAAGAATGAAATGGAAGCAGTGTAAACTTCTGAGAGACAAAAATATGTATTGCTAATGCTGCTCTTTCTGTTTTCTCTATCCCTCACTTTCTTAGGGGCTTAATACATGCCTGCTAACACCAGGTCCCATGAGAACACAGTGCTGCAATAGCTCTCTCTGCTTTCCTGTAAGAACCTTCTAGGCATTAACCAACAGTTCCTGTGGAAGGTTTAAGTCACTGCTCTTCTTTCAGAATGCTTCTTCAGTGGGACAACATGGTCTGCCATAGCTCTGCCATATCTCAGCATTCACTCAGGCCAGTAAACCAATTTAGAATGGTTCCATCATTTCATGATGGGTTTCTGCCTTGTGCTGACCCACTTCTGTCTTTGTGTATATGTGTATGTGGTTCTGTCTGGGATAGAGTATATTTTCTTCTTAATAGCTGGTACAGTGCTGTGTCTTAGATTCAGTATGATAATAATGTTGATAAAACAGTGATGTTTTGGTTGTTGCTAAGTAGTGCTTACCCTGAGTAAAGGATTTCTGTTTCCCATGCTCTGCCAGTGATGAGCTGCACAAGAAGCCAGGAGAGAACACAACCAGGACAGCTGACCCAAAGTGGCCAAAGGGATATTCCATGCCACAGAAAGAAATGCTCAGTATATAAAGTGCAGGATGTTGACCAGGGAATACAGTGATAACTGTTCAATGGGCATTGGTCAGCAGGTAGTGAGCGACTGCATTTTGCATCACTTACTTGTGAGTCTTTTTCCCCTTGAGTTTTATTGGGTTTTTTCATTATTATTTTTACTTTGTTTCAATTATAATTGTCCTTAGTTTAATCCATAGGTTGGGTTTCTTTCCCTTTCTCTAATTCTCCTTCCCATCCCATGTGACAGAGGTGGGAGTGAGCAAGTGGCTGCACAGTACTTCACTGCTGGCTGGGATTAAACCACAACAGTTTGTGCATGTGAACCATCTCCAATATAGTGATATACACTTATACACAAGGAATAGATATATTTTTTACAAAAGACAGGTCTGATAATTGCACAAATAACTTACAGATAATGGAAATAAAATCAATATAACCAGGCAGGAAATAAGCAAGTCACCACTATGAAATGCACATTACACTACTGACAGGTGTTTTAATATAGCTTGTGAATAAGGGATTTATTTATAAAAAAAAGCTAAGACAAACCCTCAGAGTCTAATTATTTATCCAGCTATGCAATTATTAGTTATAAATCTCAAGAATGGCTGAGAAAGTATTTGGGGAAATGCCAAGTCTGGCTCTGTATGAAATGCTGTTGCTGGAACTGTGTTATTCCTAGCGATATATTATGGACAAAGACACCAGAGACTTTCCATTTTCTGGCAGTTCTGCCTTCTTGCAGCAAAAAATGTGCTTTCAGTGACGCCTTCAATATCATGTTACAGGCTTCAGCCACACAGGGGAGGAAGAATAGAGGTAGTTGGGCCTTTCTGGATTAAATGTCTGTTATATGGTTGCAAGGGAGAACAGGGGACTGGGTTTAATGGCCCAGGTGGTCCCTTCATATTCTGTACTCATATCCTCTGCTAATCAAATGGTTCCTTGGGGTTCTCTGCTTGATCAAATATGAACTGCATTAAATCCTGAGACCTATTGAAGGAGTATTGACCTAAGTGATATAATATGTGCTGAGGCAAAATAGGAGCGTGTGAGTTAGCTCATCTCAGTTTATCCTAACCCAGCCCCAAGACTACAATATTTGAGGTACCAAATGATGACAGGTCCTCAAGAGCAGGGGACATAGCTCTGCTTCCCTCCCAGCTATGGCACAGAGAGCTCCTTTGCAGGAAACAGATACTGGCCCCACACCTTCCATCCAAGGCACACCTAATCCTGGAAGGCTCCTGGTACCCCAAATCTCAGTGTCACTAGGCATTGGCCAATGGTAAAATAATAAAATCCATCAAGTCATCAGTAGGATCTCCTGGCATAATGAGCACAGTATCAGTGCAAGAACTTTGGATATATGTCATATTTTTATCTTTACTCACACAGATGATGAATATAATGAATGAGTTATGTACATTTGTAGAGTTTCCACAGTGCTAGAGCAACTATACACTTCTGTATGTAGGGATATCTTAAGTACACCTCCCACAAATTTGTAATGCAGTTTATAAGGAAAGACCAAGAAACTGGACCAAAAATCAACTTCAGGTCCCTTGTTAGTGTAAAACACATTAGACTAGTCAAGCATAGCAAAAAGCCAATTAGAATTTGCCATCTGGGTTCGAAACTCCTATATAACAAGAGTAAAAAACAGAGACGTTCGGTTGCCCAGCTAACACTTGCCAAGGTCCAGCACAGACTGGCTTGAACTAGGTTTAGAAAGCTGTCTACATACAGAATCTTCCTGGGATGAGTAGCCTTCCTGGGCTTGCTACACCTCCACTATAAAACAAAGAGCTGCAACACAGGGTTTGCTGAAGAAATGATTGCTGCATCTCCCTCTGTATTCTCTCAGGCCAGAAGAGAGGGAGGGAATCATTAAGCATCCTGCCAAATGTCCCAAGCTACACTTTCCCAGCTGCTGGAACTGGATTTGTTCTGGTTTTACTGGAGGCATGCATCTGATCTGGATCTGCTCTAAGCCTGCCTGCTTTTGGTGGCATTTTTGCTGAAGGAGGCTGAGCACAGGATGCAGGGATGTGATGGTCCACGCTTTGAGTGCTTTGGGTGGCCCTGCAGCTTGCACGCACCCTGTCTTTCATACCTTCTGCATGGCCCTCTCTGGGCTGTTCCTGCCATACTTGTATGAAAAAACCCTGGGCAAAGGCAGCATGTAAATTCCAGGACAACATTTCTTCTATAAATTGGTGTTCCATACTGCTGCCTCCCAGTATGTTCAGTGTCTTGTGCAAACTGCAGTGGAACCTGCAGTGTGGCTGTCACATGCCACTGGGCCTGCAAGTGGCAGTTCAGGCATGACTTGGCTTCCTGCTCACTTCAGCTCCCTGTAATACCACAGACTCAGAGCAGAGCTGCTGCCAGTGGCTGCATTGCTGAGCCTCTCATTGATTACAAAGAGATGGAGGTGCAGCACCATGTCTCATGGGATCTAGGTCCAGGAAAAGGATGCTGAGCACCAGCAGTGACATGCAGCAGCAATTGAGGGACCTCAAGATGGGAGGGCTGGTGTTTGTCTCTGAGGGGTCAGCTTTCTATGTTACAGAGAACAGAGTGATGAGAGGACAGTCACTGGAACATGGCAACCTCTGTTCACAGCCTGCAGGGTGATTCAGGATGTGGCAAGCTGCATGAGGGCCCACGGACTAATCTTTCTTTCACTTACATTTCTGAATTTTTCATGCTACACTAACACAACTCATTTGTACCATCCTATAGTTCATTTGCTAAATCGTTTGACAAAGGAATAAATTTGGCAGGGTGTCTCCTAATTGATTTGCAGCATGCATCACTGCTCTGTTCCCCTCACCTTTCTAAACTGCCATGGTGTATTCTGCAAAATTAGCTGGGAGCAGAAATTCATCAAAATCTAAGATCAGCTGTACTGATTCAGCCCAAAAAGTGCTTGTTGACATGATCCTCCCTCTGATGCTGGCTGAGAGGAGGTGCCTGTGAATAGGTGTAACACAGGGCAAACACAGTAATACTCCCCAAGCCTCCTATTACTTCTGTCTGCATTTAAGAGCAGCATTTGAGCCTGCACAGGATAATCCTGCACTGATCTTCAGTTCAACACCACAACTACCCAGACTTCTTCAAGTACAACCTCAGCTACACCAACCTGAACACACCCCAGAGACAAAACTTGCCACCCTGCAATTAATCTTGCACAAGATCTTGCTTCTCAAGACTCTGCAGATAGCTGTAACCCACAGAAATGAATGGGTCTTCTGCCATTTGTGGGGGTGAAGTGGCTTGGGGAATGATTTGCTGAGTGCTGGAACTAAAGTAAAAGTGGGGATGAGATACCAGCACCAGTACTGGGAAAGCAAGGGTTGAGAAAAACACATGAAGCTTGCAAGGTATCACATACATTCAATGGTGTGTGAAGCCACAGCCTTGCCACGTGATATGCAACCTCACAACTCAACCTTCACTTGCCACTCATCATTTGCATGGTGGCAGCACATGGGAGACTTAACCTGATCCCCTCACATCCGCTCGGCAGTGAAAAGGGTTACCCTGGGGCAGCCATACACATCACACAGCTGACAGCAGTTCTGGAATGCCCACGGCCACACAGATGAGCATCTCTGCATCCCACAGTAAGCAAATGCTCAGTGCATTTTGCCCAGTGCCTGGTGAGTGTTAGGAATGCAGCTCTGGTGGAATCGTGCTGTTTCAAATTAGCATGTTGAGTACACTGTCATCTGGAAGCTCCTCAGACCACACAAAGCAGGGGGAAACCAGAATGAGTCATAGGGGATCTGTAAGGGGAGACAAAAGAGAGGCAAGGGGTGATTCAGTTTCCCAGATCAGCCCACCACAGAACGGGTGGTGACGCAGGACACTCAACAACTTGGAGGCCAGGGCAGCCTCTTCCAAACATATTTGAGAGCGAAATAATGGAGCTAGGTATCGCTCAGGTGCAAATATCATAAGCTTTGAGATCTATGCCTCCAGTATCTGAGAACTGTTGGGCTCAGGGAGGGGAATGCAATCCCCCAGGGAAGGGGTGGCTCCAGTAGGGTGGGGACTGAGGGTGGGGACTTACTGGCGCCTCAGGGGACCAAACAGCCTGCAGGCTCAGACCACCTGACTGGGGAGGCTGGGCTGTGAACATGCATGAGTGTTGCACTGTTTGTGCACCTTTCTGGTTTTCGTTTCTACCATAAAAGACTGTTTCCAAGGTAGTGTGAATTGTGTGTGAACAGGAAAAATTACTTTTGCCAGGGAGTTGGAGCTAATGTGTTATTAGCAACCTCTGTAAATTTGAGCTGAGTTTGTTCTGCTGCCAGTCTTGTTAGAAGAACTACATCCTCCAATTTCAATAGGAAAAAAATCCCCTACAAACCATGCTCCAAGAAACCGCAGTATTGTTAAACCTAGCTCAGGACTGAGCTGCAACTTTGTGCAACTGTGATAAATGACTGCTGGCTTTGATTTATGGCTGAAGCTGCCTAGGCTCAGGGAAGGAAGTAAAGCTGTTCACCAACATCTGTCCACCAGCAGAGGTGCACGTTCCCCACAGAGGTGGGAGAGCACAGGGACGCAGCAGTCAGCAGGACTGCAGCCCTCCAGCTGCTGGCAGGGACATGCACCATCCCCTTCTGTCTGCTGAGGGCAGTGGGAAAGCTGGCACTGCTTTTTGAAAAGAAATTCCTTTGCTGCAGCAAAACGAATTGCAAGAAGCAGCTGGCCAGGAGACATCATGCTGTTCTGTTTAATCCCAGAGCACCAAGGGGGCTCTTGCTGGATCAGACTGATGCCCTCTGAAGTGCTGTGCCAAAAGCACAGAAAACATTGTTTGGGGATCAAGGCAGAAGTGGCAGTCTCTTGGGAAAACACAGGAACAATGAATCAATTGCATGCTTGTAGAAGTGATGGCAAATAGCAATACAGCGGGCAGCAAAACAGCCCCTCTGAAGCCTCCCAGAGCATCCCAGCCTTGCTAGAGGTCATGGCACACAAGCAGTCCCTGACAGTTTCCACATGGCAGAAGCAGCCCTGCTTAACTGCAAGTTTAACTCCACTGCAAGTGCCACCACACCTTTATTTCTTTAGATGAAAATCGCACCCCATTTCCTCCCTGTGCCACACATCACAGCTGTCCCTTTGGTGTCTGGCTCCCTTTCCCTGAGGATGAGCAGGAAGCTCCCAGAGGATGGCATCTGAGCAGCTCAGTAGGCAGCCAGCACCAAGCCCCGGGAGCACCTCTGTCTGATGAAATCATCTCACAGTGTGAAGATTCTTGCAGCTGAAATTGAAAAGTTACTTATTTCTCCTCTAAAGGGGAAAAACATCTCACTGTGGAGGCTGTTTGTCCTTTGAGGCAGGAATCTCACTTTTGCCATCCTCTGTGTCTCCACGTGCTGGCTTGGAGCAGTGAGATGCTCTGGCAGGCAGAAAGGATGGAGCAGTGCTGATGCTGTCCTGCCCACAGCCTCCCTCTCCTAGGTCAGGTACACCAAGGGGCAGAGGTCAGGCACCAGCTTGAGCTATTCCCCTCCATGGCATGTGTTTTCCTGGGCGTCATAACAGCACAGCTAACAGGACCCCTTTCTCCACTGCAGCCAGTCAGGTATGTAGAGACTGCTTCTCCATCCTCACTCCTTGAGGCACTGAAGTGACTGAGATATCTTGCACCCTACTCCGGGGGCCTCCAGGAGTAGCAGTCTTCATTACCCAAAGGGATTGTGAAGATTGTACCTGTCCCACTGATGCTCAAAAGGGGCATCATGGCACCCAAAGTCCTTCTCCCTCCAAGGGAGTCAGCATGTCCTCTGCAAGGGTGCTAGTGGACTCTTCTGGCCTCTATAGAGCCCCTCACTGAGGGAGTTTTTCCCATGGGAGTGCTCATCCTGCTCACTCCAGTGGTGACATGAGATCAACTTAAAATCATCCAGGGAATGTTTTTACCACTATTCTTATTCTGTGCTACTCTTTTACTTACCAAGTGTGGACTATTTCCAAGCATGGCCTAATCTTGATTCTGTTGCCATACGCAAAAGACACACCACTGCCCTGGTGCAGTGCTCTGTGCCTTGCAGTATCCCACCCCAACAGGGCATTGAAAAGGTTTCTGTGAATGATCTCCTAGAAGGAAGCAACCTCAGAGCAGGTGAGAGCTGAAGAAGCTGCCCAGTGCCAGTCTTTTTTCCGTGCCAGCAGAACTGCTTTCCTAATCCTTGGAGACTCATTCAGAAATTCGACTTGGCAGAGATGTGACTTAGACCAAGCCAATACTACACAGGATGATTTTGCAAGCTCTAGGAAACCAGGAATCTGGGAAATACTGCAGGAAACTCTTGTGGCCAGTGCACACAGATTTCTTATCCCCCTTGGATGTTACCTGCTTGCTCAGATCTTGTTCTAAGCAGGCCTGCTTGCTTCAACATAGGTAGGTTGGGGGTCCTGCTTCAGGACTGGGCCTCCTACATGCTAGAATAATTAAAAAATAGCATTCAATAGCAACAATGCATCAGTTCAGAAACGTGGAGGCTGTTGTGTGCCTGTCATGTTTCCAACCTTGGAGGCATGGCCCATCCCATGGCCAGCAGCACCGGTGTGCCGATAGGGCCGAGTTTCCACTAGAGGGTTGTAGTGCTATATAGAAGCAGACGCGGTTACTGTGGCAGAATTTTTGTGTGTAGCCCAGCCCTTTGTCAGCAGATCAAAAGCATCCTGCCTGGCTTCCAGCAGTCTCCGCAGTCTCTGATGTACACAGCGTGCAAGCTGCGAGAGGGCTGGTGCCTGAGCAACCTGCTTCCCTGCCTTCTCTGAACAGCCTCCAGCATTCACATGACTCAGCACTCACGGTATAGATAGATAGATAGATAGATAGATAGATAGATAGATAGATAGATAAAGATACAGGAAGCATACACACTGTGCCTATGTGTACACACACACAGACAAAATGTTTATTTGTGTGCCTTGGATTTCATTGCATGAACAGCCACAAGGCGTGGCAGTGTCACACCATGGCAATGAGCTACGGTGTGAAGCAGCCACTGGTGAAGCAAAGCCCACAGCCTGAGAACATGGCAAATGGGACAGTTGGCAACATTGGTACAATGATAGAATCACAGAATCATTTAGGTTGGAAAAAACCCTTTAGATCATTCAGTCCAGCCATTAGCCCAGTACTGCCATGGCCGCCACAAAACATGTACCTCAATGCTTCATCTAAAATGTCTTTTAAATCCCACCAGGGATGGTGACTCTCCCACTTACCTGGGCAGCCTGCTCCAATGTTCGACAATCCTTTCAGTGAAAAAATTTTACTTAATATCCAATTTAAACATCCCCTGGTGCAACTTGAGGCCATTTCCTCTTGTCATATTTCATGCTACTTGAAAGAAGAGACTGGCTGCCACCTCACTAAGACCTTCTTTCAGGTAGTTGTGGAGAGTGATAAGGTCTCCAATGCCTCATCAGGACTGAGTATAGGGTTCACTTCACTGGTTCTGCTAGCCACACTATTGCTCATCAGCAGAATTGGAAAGCACTAGCAGTTCATATATATCTGTGGCTCCAGGTCAGGAGTAGCTGTGCTATGTATGGCACCAAATATGGGTGCTGACTGCTGGAGCTTGCAAGTCAGCTTTAAGCAGGAACCATCAGAGGGGTAGGATCGGTTTGCTGCTGAAAACAAAAAAGGGGGCTATCTAGCACATTGGGGAAAGTCCAAATGTTATTGACATTGCCTCCCTCGACTAGGGGAGCTATTCTTCCCCTGTACTCAACTGTTAGGCCACATCTTGAGTACTGTGTCCAGTTCTGGACCCCTCAGTTTAAGCAGCATGTTGGAATGTTCGAACGTGTCCAGAGAAGGGCGACAAGGTGAAGGGGCTATGAAGAGTGACTGAGGGAGCTGGGGTTGTTTAGCCTGGAGAAGAGTAGACTGAAGGGAGACCTTATCACTCTCTACAACTACCTGAAAGGAGGTTGTACTCAGGCGAGGGTTGGTCTCTTCTCTCAGGCAACCAGTGACAGAACAAGGAGACACAGTCTTAAGCTGCATCAGGGGAGGTTTAGACTGGATGTTAGGAAGAACTTTTTCACAGAGAGAGTGATTTCCCACTGAAATGGGCTTCCCCGGGAGGTGGTGGAGTCACCATCCCTGGAGGTGTTTAAGAAGAGATTGGATGAGGTGCTTGCTGCCACAATTTAGATAATGAGGTGGTGTTAGGTAATAGGTTGGACTCGATGATCTCAATAGTCTTTTCCAACCTAGTTAATTCTGTGATTCCTTCCACAGAAAGAGTGGGAAGGCAAATGCAACCACAAGGCTTGCCTCCAGCATGGAAGACATAACATGACATTCACCAAGAATTTACATAGTGATCAATTTATGCACCACCTGTTTGTCTGATACTATCACTATTTCCATTTACAGATAGATGGAAAATAGATTTTGCCTACATTTGAATATTTTTTGTTATCAGAAATGCTTTGAGGAAGCATGTAGGAGATATTCTTGCAAAATAAATGGTTACAGCAAAAGAGAAACATTAGTTCCCCTCTGGTGGATGACCTAATCTTACCTAAATTCAGCAGTGTAAAAACCAACCATCCAGTCAACAGAGAATCATAGAATAGCCTGATTTGGAAGGCACTCACAATGATTATCAAGTCCAAGAGCGAGATCCTATAGTGCTGGGATGGATTATCTGACCCCAGATAGACTTTTGAATCCTCTGCCCTTCATAGCTGGCTAGTGAAGTGCCTCTTCTCATGCTGGCAGAGAAAAGAAGGAGGTCAAGTGATCTGCTTCTAGATACAGAGGACAAAAAGACACCAGGGGAGGCCGAACCATCTGGGGGCACCTACAATGTGGACACATGGGGTTGGGAGAGTCACCTCCCACAACTGACAGTTTCCATAAACAAGTCTCAGACCTCATGGAGACCAGACAGGCTGCAGAACAGGGACTGGTCCTGGTGAAGGTTCTCCTCCTCTGAACTGGGTAAAGGTGGTGACAGCATGTGCTTTTGCTGACAGTGGAAATGCAGAAGAGCTCTGTAACTTCAGGCCACAGGGGTAACAACCACTCTCCTCCTGTGTGCTGCTTGGTAGGCTGACCATGGGATAGAAGGGTGGTAGATGGGCAAGGATGGGGAGCTGGCAAAGAGCTATGGAGGAGCTATGGCAGAAAAGCATGGTGTAAAGGAGGGTTTGAAGTGTGCTATGGTCAGTTGAGAAGGATGTGAAGTAAGGAACATAAGTGCCCTATCTGGGAATAAGGTGTCTCAGCACCTATAGGTTAGAAGGCTGGATTATATTTTCTGAATTGCCTGTTATAACTAGCGAGGGCATTTATAATCATCATGCAATAAATGTGCTTATTACTAACATTTCAAGTCTAAAACTCCTGTAGAAGATTGAAAAAAAGCAAGGTATGTTATTTGGACAGTGTGAATGGTCATGTGCACAGGAGAGCAGCTGTGCACAACCACCTCTGCCCCATCAGATAGCAAAACCCTCCAGCCTTGGTGTGGTACAAAGGCAGTCAGCTTTCTGCACCTGCTTTTGTGAACAGCTCTGCAAAGCCTCTTCTCACATAGCAAGGAGCCTCATTCCCTCACGGAGTCATACAATACAGCTTTATCCATCCTGCATGTGGCAATCAGACAGGTTTGAGAGCTTAAGCACTCATAGGGTAGCAGTGTTTAAAAAGATTTGCACCGACTTGTTTCCCTACCTCAGTCTGCATTGCTAATCAAACTGCTCCTCAGAATGGACTTGTGGGGCGCAGTGTTAGTGATGGAGGCAGAACACTGAAGTTGCTAATAGAGGGGGAGTTGTTATGCTCAGGTCCTTTTGAGGCTGTGCCCAGGGTGATGAGCAGCTTGTAGAAAGTGCCCGGTGCTCACCAGCCAGCTGCTGAGCCATGAAGATTTGGGATCATGCACCAGGTAAAGAAGATGCCAGCAAACAGATTTCATCGTTTTAGACTGTTTTATTAAACAAAGCAAATCAAAACAAACACAACCCCACTGGCAATACACCTCATTTACACAAGACTCCCTTCCCCTGCTCTGGGAGAATGAAAAGGCTGAAGTGCAAATGAGATCAGAGTGGTGAGTGTTATGCATGTGAATATTTATCAGGAATGCCAGAGAAGGGCCAATTTGCCGACCTCCTGCAACAGCAGAAGCTCCATCATCAACAATTGGGAAGGAAAGGGTAGGTGAAGAGGCTGGTCCATGCCTTTGTTCTGGCCAGGGCTCGTGGGATGCTGGCAAAAGGCTACGCTTGCCTGTGAGGATAACTGTGGAAGCCATCAGTCAGGAATGACACTGAGAGGATCCTGGGCTTTGTGACTAAAGCTAAGTATGACACTTATAAAGCAAGAATACAATATCCCTTCCAGTTATGCAATCAGCTTGCAAGCTGCTCTTTAGGGAAAAAAAACCCGCTAAAGAATTACCAGAAAGTTGTTACCACTCCTTGGGCATGGCAAGTGTTCACAATAAATCTTTTTCCTGAAGAAAAAGCAAGGTTAAATCAAACTACACAGCCCTCAAGCATGAGATTTACAGCAATCTAACTGGGTTATGGGTTAATTTCTTAAACAGTTGAATTATGGCAGCTTCTGGATATCGATGTATTAAGCATGGTGACCCTTTCAGTGCTGTGGGAACTTAGGGTATGAGCAGCAACGGAGAGATCGCGCTGGTTATTGTTTTAATGTGTATTTCAAAGTCACTTCCAAAAAAGTAGATGAGATAGTAGTTGAGTAT
This sequence comes from Pitta sordida, assembly GCA_013390025.1. NCBI lineage: Eukaryota > Metazoa > Chordata > Aves > Passeriformes > Pittidae > Pitta > Pitta sordida. The sequence continues at coordinate 240,588 of WEKX01018105.1, read as the reverse complement.
TCCAGCCACAGACATGAGGAACAGGAACAAAATTATGCGCTTTCCAAACAGGTAGCCAGGAGTGCTGAGGAGACAGAAATGGAGTAAAGTAATTTGTCAATGTGTGTCACCTCACAGGAGAACCCTCAGACTCTGGATTCTGCTGTTGACACCAGCAGAAAGACCTCAGGTGCTGAGATGGAGGGGGAAAATTTCTGTTTTGTCTTGCAATGCAAAGCAGCCGCAAGGTCTTAAATGTCATTTTCAGAACCCATTTGGGTCTAGATTTCGCCTCCTGTTGTCAGCATAGGCTGCTACTTATTCAGAGGGACTTGAATGTATTCTCAGTCATCACAAGCTGTGGGACAGTTTTCTTCCACATGTGTGTAATAGGCCTTATTAATATAAAAGAACAATCTTATATAAAGGCAAACGTGCTTACAGAGACTACGAGCAGGAGCTGCAGACCCCTGGCCGATTGCCTCTGCATCTCCAATGTCTCCCACAGCTACTCCCATTCATCCTAAATAGAGGGGCTCTCCTGTGCTACCCAACACCAGCAGCTATTGCAGGCAGCACCACAAGACAGTGGTTGTGCTTGTGGAGGTAGCAGCATCCAGCTGTGCTGCTGCCACATTCTGGGATTTGTAAAGAGACTCTGCAAGTCCTTACCTCTGAGTCCTCTCTCCAAGGTAGCCCACAAAGTACTTCTGCCTCACAAACAAGTACATCAGACCAGCAAAGGCAGCAGGAGCTGGGTAAAGAGTAAAAGAAGATGTTACAAACACTGGTTCAGGTCTCACTGTATCTACTGTCCTCATCTGCTGCATGGGCTGCAAGGAATCTGGGAAGAGGGAATCTACAGTCTTGGATTATGGGACAAGCACCAGAACTGGGAGATCTCTGGGGGTGGGGGGAACAGAGCACTTGCCTTTCTCTTGCTCCAGCTTTTCTGAAGACTTTGTGGCTATATTCCTGCCCATAACTGTGCCCACTGCAGAGCACACACTTGTCACGCTCCTTCTAGTGCCTAAAGGGAGCCTACAAGAAAGCTAGAGAGTGGCTTTTTACAAGGGCTTAAAGTAATAGGACAAGGAGGAATGGCTTTAATCTGAAAGAGGGCAGGTTTAGCTTACATATAAGGAATAAGTTCTTCACTACGGGTGTGATGAGGTTCTGGCACAGGTTTAACAGAGAAGCTGTGGATGCCCCATCCTTGGAAATGTTCAAGGCCAAGTTGGATGGGACTTTCAGCTACCCAATCTAGTGGAAGGTGCCCCTGTCTCTGGCAAGGGAGCTGGAAGAAGATGATCTGTGAGATCTTTTCCAAACCAAATGGTTCTATGATTCTGTGAAATGCTGTGTGGGTCCTGCCAGGCTGAGGGAAGAGTGTGCCAACTCAGGCACTGTCCTCACCAGAAATAAAAGGCAACCAATAGATGCATTTCTCTAGGAGTAGGTGGAGGACTATATTAAGGTTCAAAATTAATTTCTGAGCACATTAAAAGGGGCTTTCCCTTGTATTTCTATCTTTCACCACAACTGTACAGCAAAGCCTCTCTTCTCCTGGTCAGGAAACTATTTTTTTTTCCAGAAAGAATAGCCATGAACCCCAGATAAATACTCAACTCTAGGTAAGCTCATATTGTATTGAAGGGGACCATATTTAGAAATACAGGTACATACTCCTGGGCTGCCCTCCAGAACTGGCAGTTCTGGCAAATTAACAAAATGAGCCCATTTCCAGTTCCAAAAGTGAATAATGTGGCATCCAGCAACCAAGTACTAAAGTCTTCACCTCAAGCAAAGGGAACTCATCCATAATGCCAGTATGGGAAGTGTTCCTGGCACAGAATACCTTGAACCATGTTTGAGAACACATCTGTTGGCATAAGCCATGGCATCAGTGTGCTGCTACTCAAACAGCATCTGTAACTGCAGATGAGATCAGATCTCATCTGGGTGAGATCAGATCCCCTGCTACAGTAGAGTTGGTAACTGGAAGTGTCACCATCCCTTCCCTCACCATCCCTTCCGTGAAAGTGGTGCAATGTTGAAAGAACACACACACACACAAAAGAAAAGAGTGTTACCTTGGCTGCAGAGGAGGCCAGCGCACCACAGCACAGCAAGAAAAGTAGGGTACGCGTGTCCGCAGTTCTGGCTAGAATGGAATTTATAGCAGGGAAATCAGAACACAGGGAAGTAGAAACACAATCAACATGTTTCTCCAGCAGAGAATGGTGGGGTGTGAATTTGGGCTGCACTAATGCCATTGAGGGTAGGCTTTTACCCCAGAGTGTTGGGAGGCCCCTGACCTGCCAGAAGCTGGTTGGTCTGTTTGTACCTGAACATGCCAGCTCCTTACCGACATATCTGCTTCCCTGTTTCCTCTCATGGATAATGGATGTCTTTGTCCTGCCTGATAAGGAATAGAAACCATCCCATGTACATGCCTGGCACTCATGAAAGTCACTTTCTCTCTAACCTGTTTGATTATGGCACAAGTATAAGAGACGCTATGTGCTTTAATGGCTCAAAATCCCTGTAATTGAGTCATATTAGTCAGGTTACTGAATGAAACCAACAAAAGTAAAATTGCATCACAAATAAGAGTGTCCCACAGAGTTAACATGTCTCTTTGCAGGGGAATAGGAATAGTTTCCAGCTGCCTCCTTCAGCTGGGAATGTTTCTGAGGGGGAATCACTCTGCCCTCAGCAGAGGTTGCACACCTGTGAAGGGCAGGACTTGGACATCCAATCTAATTTCAAGCATGTTGACAGTACTTCAGAGGTAATAAAAAATGTTTAATGTTCTTTTCTGATTTAGAATTAATTTTTTCCCTCTGCACTCTCTGAAGAGATCTCAAAGACAAGAGTCGCACATGTATCCTGGAATGGGTTGCCCAGGAGGGTGATAGATGTCCCATCACCATTCAAGATCAGGTGGGACAGAGCTCTGAACAGCCACCAGTTACAGATATCCCTGCTTATGGAGGAGTTGGACTAAGTCAGCTTTAAATGTCCCAAAGTATTCTATGATTCTGTGTGGCAGAGAAGTGGAGATCTGTGTGCCAAGGGAGGTGTCAGGAACCAACGAGTTTATACAAGCTTTGGCTCCTACCTGCTCCTCAGCAAACTGGCATCTCTCTGCCGGCTCTTTCCTTTTGAACCACACTGCCCTTAGGGCTCTGTCTGTGCTTGTGTCACAGTTCCAGCACAGAAGGGTGAAGTGGTTCCCAAATGAAGGGACGTGGTACTCATAATGGCTGCAAGACTTATATAGATGCAGCACATGGTGTCCAGAAGGCTGCTGGGTTCACCCAGCAAACATACTGGAGAGCCACAGGTCTGAACACTATCACAACCTGCACTGCAAAGGATTATGTACAAAGCCTTCGTCAGAGGGCATGTTGAATCCACCTCTGGCCCACAAAAGGGTTTGGATAAAATCCTAATGAAGAGTGTGATGAACCCCAGTCTGCCCTCACCAGCACCTCAGGTTTTGTGTACTCACTTGGCAGTGTAGACGCGGTCGAAGCAGGACGATCCTTGCCGCTGAAACCCCTTGCCATTGCAGTGTTTGCTTTCATGCTCCAATTTGTTAGCAAAAAAAGCTGTTAAAAACACAAAGCATTGAATCTGAGATACGATCTGGAGACATTGCAGAAGCTGGGCTTTGTGGGCTCATCTCTGTTCTCATGAGCATCCAGGCTGGTCAGATGGAAGAAGATGGGTGCATGGAGGTGCAGGATGTGGCCAGCATGCCTAGTCTGTCATCCAAATTTAACCAAACCCTCTGCAAAAGAGTGCAATGCAATGCAGCTTCAGGCATCCCCACATGTCTGTATGGGACTGGTAGCAGGATCTCACCTCTGTGCCCTGCTTCATCCCCACATTGCACTTCTGGCAGCCTGGACCCCTTCTGCAGAAGCACTGCCCTGACCTGGTCCTCTGAGGCCCCAGTGGGAAAAGAGCTTCCCTGTCAGAGCTGCCAACCCTAAATCTTGTTCTCCAACAGAGCAAGGAGACAAGGCAGTCTGTTGTCTTTTAGTGAAATCCATTTGCGAAACCAGGGACATCCTGTAGGGCTGGTTCTTTTCCCAGAAAGGCCCATTGAAAGCCCAGTTTCTCTGTGTGTGTCCCTCTTGTGTGTATCCTCCTTTTAACCAACAGCATTGTGTCAGAGTGTTAGTTGCTGCAAAAAATGCAGCACCTCAAGATAATGTATCATATGCTTGACAAACATGTTTTATCTGATGGCACTAAACCACAGATCATCAATCATGTGTCTAAATACACCAGAGAGAGCCCTTGCAGGCTACAAGCTTAAAGCTTTGTGTTATGCACCCCAACTCAATGCATCCAAATCACTCTGTAGCTTAAAATATTAGTCAAATATACACATAAAAGATAACTCATCAGGATAAACATTATTATAACAATGGAAGTGTAACCAGTTAAACTGCAGGATGTCAATCCTGCAAGCTGAAGAGGTGCATCTTTTCCCCCCTCACTTACGCTGTAAATAGGTCTTTCGTACTTCCACTGTCTTCATTAATTAAAAAGCTACTGAGTTTTTCACTTTCTAATTTGGTGTAATTCTCTGTGTACATACAGCCCTCCTCCAGAAAATCCACAGTGCTTTAAGCAAGGCTGCAGACCCTCCCACTGCCACCAACACAGGGCACTGGCTGGCTCCTGGAGGATCCAGACCAGTCACTGTTCGGTGGCACAGCCACTGCATCTCCATCCACCCACCAGCCCAGCCTTCAGCAAGAAGTTATTAACTGGCCTACAGCAACTAAGAGGACTTAATTGAAGAGATCTAGGTTGATCAGCATTTTTTTTGTCCTGTGCAAAGCTGCAGTGATGGGAAACCACCTCTCGCACGTGTGGGACTGCATGGACTCACTGGTAGCATACCTCCTCCCTTCCTCTTAGCATATGTGTGAAATCACTAGAAGATACCACAGCTTCCTAAAAAGTCAAGTAAGCCATTTATCTCCCTCTGCACTGCTGTAGGAGCTGCCACTTCCCAAATGCCAACAAGCTGCTACAGAGAGGCTCCGTGATGCTAGAAGCAAGCGGGCAGTTTCAGAAGCTGGCATGAGATGAGCGAGCAAAGCAGGACTGGAGTGGAGAAGTTTAACTCAGCTCAGCTGTTCCAGGAGATAATGCCCTGAGGCTCCAGGGCTGCACAGACTGCCCAGAACCTGAACTGCGGCAGTCCCATGGTCAGTTTAATATGCTAGGGTTCAGTGTAAGCCTGGTGGTTTCACAAGCCCATGCCAACAGAAACCATGAGCTGAAGATTCAACCTAGCCAGCGCTGGCAAGCGTTCCCCTTCTTTCACTCAAGTTCACTTTCCTTCCTTCTTCCTGATCTTCTCAGCAATGAGCACTGATTTTATCCTAAAAGCTACTGGATTGCAACATCTCTCTGAGGAAAGAACAAAACCTAGAGCTGCATGTGTGACTCACAGGTGTTTGGCCACATGAGTCATTCTGTAGGATAAGGAGATTTCCAACATGAACATCATATAAATGTAAGTGGACATCAGACAGGGGCAGCACCACCTCCATCTTTAGGAATAACAACAGTCACCAAGACATTTTCTAACCCTGGAGCAGATGCAGAAAAGCATATACATAATCACAAATTTACATGGTACTGACTTCATGTACTTAAAGATCATCAAGCAGATCCCCAAGTGCTTTGCTGCGTGAGGGCCACAGCAAGAGTTCAATACAACTGATAGCCCTTTACAAGCATTTCCACTGCCTTAATTATTGCATTCATTGCAAGACTGGATATCAGGTCTGGTCTTTCTAGACAGAAAGACAAGGAAGAGGAAATCAGATGATGCAAGGCTAGAAATCATGGTTTAGGGCTGTCTGCCTCGTGTGCTTGTCACACTAAGTCTTCTGCCAAGCATCTTGCTTCCCCTTTGTGGCAATTAGTCAATAATCTCACAGATTTCCATGGGATAAAAGTGCATGTCAGGATGGAAGGCTGACAAGTCTGAAGGAGAGGAAAACCCCCCCCGTATATAAAGCCATATAATTACTTAGCAAGAAATGTATATTTGACACGCTTTCTTAATTATGGTATGTGGTCTGATCTCAACATGCCATATTCTGGTGATATCATGTGCTGTGCATTTACCAGAAAACAACATTGGGTTAAATGATAAGGTACATATTTAATGCCACATCATGCATCTCGTTTTCTTTCTTTCTTTTTTTCTTCTTTTCCCTCTAGCAGCAAGGCTTCCACCACTTCCCCTCTCTGCAGCAGCCCAAGAACAGCCTATTTCCTAGGACTGAGTGTGGAGTTTGTGCTCTGTGGCAATCTCCCACTTGTAAAAGGAATCCTTCACTAAAGATTTCTGGAATTTGCACCAGCCCTCCATCCCACTGCTGACTCTCCTTGAACCTGGGCAAACTGAGTGCAGCTGGGGCAAAACTCACTCCTTTCTTTGTATTCTTGGCAGAATTTCCTACTATAATAATTAAATATTTGCAAAAGATGATGATCAATTTGAAATTGAACTTCCATGGGAGAGAAACTTGTTTTATTTTAAAAATCCTAAAGAATAGTAGGAACTACAGGAGCTCTGAATAAGAGCTAGAAAAAGAAACTTCAATCTCACAGGAAATGCGCAGTGTTCTTGGGAACACAGCTAATTGAGATTACTTATACTGTAGGATTTGGAGGCACAGGAAAGCAGGATTTGCCTGCCCACAAATAACCCACACAGACTCCTCCAATGAGACAGTGCAGTTCTGTCACCTTCACCCAGCTACATGCAAAGGTCTGACCCCTTCTACCCCACCGGGGACCCAGTCCCTGCCCATGGAAGACGATTTCTGGCTTGACAGTAGGGACCTAGGCCAGGAAAGGGGTTCTCGGTCATCAAATCAAAATGCATGTCCAAAAGCCACAGGGTATCCCAGCATGTTAGTCCTTTCCCTAGCTGACACATATATAGCAAACGCACTCCAGAATATTACAGAGTAGGACCATGTCACTGCCAGGGTACTGCTGCAACAGCACACAAAATTCATGTTTAGAAGATCATTTCTAAAGCCAAAGCCATGCCTACACACACAGGCACTTGTAACCAGAGATTATCTATCCAAAGATCAGCTCAGCATACATAATCCTGAACTTTCCTCAGCAACATTTTAGACCTTAAATAAATGCTTATTTTTGTCTTACCATTCTGGACAACACTAAGCAGGGTGACAATGGCGAGCAGGACAATGCTTCCTAGGGTTTCCTGGTCCATTTTGTGAATAGGCTGTCAGGGTGGATGGTGCAGCCTCAGTGGCAGCTCAGCACTACGAGCACAGAAGGAGGAAGAGAAGGTCTTATCTTGAATCATGAAACACTTCCTATGACTTCACGGGAGAATGGCAGCACTCTGTGCTCTTGTGTCAGACCAGCAACCACAGGCTTACTCACTTGTTATATACAAATGAAGCCCAGAGAAACAAGAGATTATTGTGATCTAAGAGGATATATAATGCAGAAAGATATCTATTGCCCTTCCTACACAGGAGCAAAAAAGCAACCTTGATATTTGAAGTATGACTGAGAATTTGGCTAGCTGTGTGGAACAGCAGAAGGCTGGAAGAAACCAGCCAGGCTATCATTGCATTGTTGGCCAGTGCCTGGCCCACAGGCAGCTGGGAGGAGACATGGTGTTCCTCTCAGGCAGGTGCCCTCTCTGGTCACATCTCCATCATCCTCACCAGCGAGGAGACTCCAGGTCTCCAGGTCACAAGCAAAATCTCCCAATCCACACGGGACATTGGAATGGCAGTACATCAATGCTGTGAGCATACAGGTGGGGACAGAAATACGTTTTTTATTATACGGCATGGATCCTGCATCCTTGCATCCTTCCCCTCTACAAATGACTCCTTGAAAGTCCATGACAGCTGAGAGTACTTATTATTTTACTGGCCCAGACTTCACAGTTGTACCCCAGTTTTAGTGTTTGAAGCCTAATATAGCTGAATACAATTTCTGCAGTGTGTTCACAACTTGGCTCTGACCCCATGATGAAGATTGCAGAGAAGCACAGGCTGTGGTGAGGGAACTGTGGTGTGTTGACCTTGGCTGAACATCAGGTACCCACCAAAATTGCTCTGTCTCTCCCCTCCTCAGTGGGATAGCAGAGAGAAAATATGTATAACAAAAGGCCCCTGGGCTGAGATAAGAACAGGGAGAGATCATTCTCCAGTTACTATCACAGGCAAAGCAGACTTGACCTGGGGAAATTAATTGATTATATTGCCAATGAAGTCAGAGTAGGATAATAAGACGTAAAACTGTATCCTTAAATACCTTCCCCTTACCCTCTCCCTTTTCAGGTTTAACTTCATTTGCAATTTCTCTCCTTCCTTCCTTCCCCCGGCAGCAAAATGAGAAAGCAGGGCTACAGTCAGTGGGCCACACTTTCCTCTTCAAAGGGAGGACTCCTCACACTTTTTCACCGCTCCAGCATGGTGTTGCTCCCACAGGAAACAGTCCTCCACGAACTTATCCAATAAGAATCCTTCCCAGGGGCTGCAGTTCTTCATTAACTTCTCCAGCAGAGAAGTCTCTCATGTGGTCACAGGTCCTGCCAGCAAACCTGCTCTAGCACGGACTCCTCTCTCCACAGGGCCATAGGTCCTGCCACAAGGTCCACTACAAGGAATATGGACTTCCATTAGAGTCACAGCCTCCTTTGGCCATTCACCTGCTCTGGTACCTTGAGCATCTCCTCTCCCTCCTTCTTCACTGACCTTGGTGTCTGCAGAGCTGTTGCTTTCACATACTCTCACTCCTCTCTCCACCTGCAATTTTCTTCCACACAATGACTTTTCCCCCTTCTTAAATCTCATCCCAGTGTCACTAATGGGCTTGGCCTTGACCAGTGGTGAGTTTGCTTGGAGCCGGTTGGCATTGACTCCCTCAGACACAGGGGAGGCTTCTGACAGATTCTCACAGAAACCATGTCTGTAACCCTCCACTACTAAAGCTTTGCCTTGCACATTCAATACAGACAGCTGCAGAAAGTCCCTCAGCTTCTGTCAGATTTCTGGAAAGCATCCTGATCCAAAATGCACATCACTCTCTGACCCTATCTTCTCTGTTCCCTTTTGCTCATATTCTCATCGGGAAAAGCCTTATGAGAAAATGCTTACCTGTAGTAAGAATTTAACAAAAAGTAGTATTTCTACTGGACTTCTCCCTTCTCTCACATACCTCTGTTTGTCTCTACTCCAACATGTGCTACTCAAAAGGTCTGAGTGCTGCCTGGCATCCAAACCATCGCCAGACAACTGCTTACTTTTCTCTGGGTGGGACACAGACAGGTAGAAGTTCACAGCAGGAGCCAAGATGCAAAATCCATCTTGTTCGATGGGGATATATTTACCTACAATGTTGTTTTTATCCAGACTATCATGCAAATTTTTATAATCTGTACTATTAGGTATGAAAAACTCTCCTGTACTTTGAACACAAGCAAATAAACAGCAGTGAACTGGCTCAGAGATATGTGATTGACACTGTGAGCTGTGACCTAATGTTGTCTTAACAGGAAAAGGCTGCCTTTCTGGGAGATCTTCCCTACAGTCCACACAGACAAAACTATGTGAGAAGCAAGGCCATAAATATAATCTAGGTTTAGATTTGGCCTGTGATAATTTCTTCGAATTTTTAACTCTTGCCAAATTTGCTTTAGGAAAAACCCAAAATCCAAGAACAAAAAGAGAGGCACAATAGCTCTTCAAGAGTGCTTTCATTCAGGTGGAAGGTATCCTTTTCCCTAGAAAATGCTCTTTTCTTACTTGAGCATCAAAGTTTATATTTTGTGGTCTGCCAAGCACAAGACTGTAGCTGGTATTTAGGGAAAGTATTTAATGCTAAGCATCTACTAACATTCTGAGAAGAAAAATCCATCACCTAAAAGCAGTTACTGAATTAAGTCAAAAGAGGAATATTGTTTGAGCAGAAATCAGCATTATGACTCGAAAGAAATGAGCTGTGCATGGAACCTGGAGAGGGGTGAGGGGGTGATGTGGGAGGTGGGGAGGGAGCTGGTAACTGGAGGGTGAAGGGGACAGCGTAAGTCCTCAGAGCATCTGCGACAGGACAACTCCTAGTGTTTCTCCCACAGCAGACACTTAGCCTTCTCCTACTTCTGCCTGTTTTAAACTGCTGTTTTAAACCTACCAGGCAGCTTGCAGCTTGCTTAGGATTTACAAGTGACAGTACAAGCACATGAGCCTGCTCCAACTTGCCAAGAAAACACACATGCTTCCCTGCTATCAAAGACTTCCCAAAGGTACCTTCTATTTAGCCGAAGTCTCATGTAAAAGGGGGTAGGAATCAGGCTCCTGAAGTTGGCATAATCCAACAAACCACACAACATACCATGTGTTTATGCCAGCAGCCTTCCCAGCTGGCTGAGCCAAGCTCCCAGCCCTCACTTGTGCGCTGGCCAGGCTGCAAGAGCTGAGCTGTTCATGCCTTTGCTTTCTCCTTGTCCTGCTGTTTGATTTCCACGTCTGCTTTGCTGCCACTCAGTGCCTCTCACCACACCCTCATGTCCACTTTGGTCTTCTGCTCTGCCCCTTCCAATTTTCACCTGTTCCCTAGTACCTCTTGGCATCACAGGAAGCTTTGGCATTTTGGCACTTGGCATGTGGGTGTCCCTGGCACTTTGCTGGAAACTCAGCCTGTTACCTCCTCTTCCTAAGGTTTGCTCCAAAGCCATACTGCACGTATGTGTGAAGGAATACCGGGTTTCACACTCCTTCCTGCAATAAAAGATGACAAAAATTCCAAGGCTTGCTGAGATAATTTCTGGGTGAGCAAGGGGAAAAAACTTTGCCAGCAAAAATCTGTTTGGTATGGCTCTTTTAAAATATGAATTGCAGGGGTTTGTTTTGTTGTGTGGTTTTTTTCTTCTTAAGTGCAACATCACTCTGCGGGCTCTGCTTGAGGAAAAGCAGAGGAAATCAAGATGATATGAGAGACATGGAAGAAGAAGCCTTGTTCCCTTTACCATGTCACGTCTCTTGTATAGTCAGACAGAGCAAAAATACCTTGTGGGGAGGAATATCACCTTTTTAATACCCCCTGGCACTAGAAAAGCTTTCTGGGCTAAGAATCACAGAATATTCTGAGTTGCTGCAGGATAGAAGGAGGTTCTGGCAACGTTTTTGCAATTTGGGTAATTGCCTTGTCAAGGGAAGGCCAAGATGAGGCTAAATGACACCTTCTACACATTAAATTGTTCTCTCTCTCTGAGACCTAAACATACACACAGGATCACTGTCTGGTTTGGGCAGAGTTGGCACCACTGGGAAACCCTGTCCAGCTGGGAGAAAGATCAGTGCAAGACACTTCCATCATACCTCAGCTGGCAATTGGAAACAAGGGATATTCTCAAGTTGGCAAAAGTGAAAAGGTGGGAGGGGGAGTAGGGTATACACCTTGGCTAACAGTGCCTGCACACCTTGGGGTCAGTGCCTGCACTGTCTGTGAGCCCCAGCTGTGGTTCTACCTCCTCAGGCACACTGTGTTTCAGCAGCTGCTGTCACCCCCGGCCCTTTTGCTTGCTGCATTGCTGTTTGACATCCACATCACCCTGTCTGAGGAAGATAATCTTGGCACAGTGAGCCATGAAGCCCATGAAAATGTGCAAAGCCAGCGTGCTTTTCCAGTAGCACTGTGAGCCTTCCTGCACATTAATCTCCTCCTCTGGAATCTTGAACAGCCAGTCAAAATAATCCTTTTGTAGAATTGCTTTCATAGTGAAGAGGAAAGGACTGGGAACATAGATCTATAAATATATTTTGCGATGTTCATCTCTCCTCTCATGCACTCTGATCAGCACTCAGCTGCAAGGACTCCAATGAAAGTGTGTCTCTTGATAAAATAAAAACTGCTCATACGAAACTCCTATATATAAATGCCAGGTGACACACAGCCATCACGTTTTACCATAAATGCAACAGGACACAAGACCCTTAGACTGGCTGGTTAATATTAGCACTGTGCTTTGCAAACTTAAAGTGCCACAGAACCGTCAAATATAGTACATGCACACACGTGTGGGTGACTACCTGCCGTCACGTCAGTCTGCTTCAGCATCACATCCGTGCTGAAGCTTGACAAAACCCCAAAGGAGTGCATGAACAGAGCTGGAAATGTAAAGTGCAACATGAAGAAAGGGGCAAGGCTGCAGTTTTTAAAATGGCATCTTTATTTTGCACAGCAAGAAAAAGACACTGTGGGAGCAGTCAGAGCACTGCTTGGGAAACCCCTCCTCCATATTTTGCAGGCTGTCTTCATACTAGATCTGTACAAATTCAGTTCAAAACACAAAGCTGGAAGAGAGCCTGTAGTCCCTCTGGGTGTCCTGGCACAGCCTCCTCCTCCTCCTCACCCTCCGTGTCTCATTGTCATGGTTCAACCCCAACTGACAACTCAGCCCCATGCAACCACTCGCTCATTCCCCACCATGGAGATGGCCGAGAGATTCAGAACGATAAAAGTGAGAAAAGGGAAAGCAAAAGCCATACATGCAAGCAAAGCAGAACCAGGAATTGATTCACTGCTTCCCACAGGCAGGCAGGTGTTCAGCCATTTCCAGGAAAGCCAAGCTCCATCATGTGTAATGGTTACTTGGGAAGGCAATACCATCACTCTGAATATCCCCCCTTCCTCCTTCTTCCCTTTGTATGCTGAGCATGATGCCACATGGCATGGGAGAACCCTTAGATCAGTTGGGGTCAGCTGTTCTGATTGTGTCCCCTCCCAACTTTTTGTTCATTCCCAGCCCACTCGCTGGTGGGGTGATGTGAGAGGCAGGAAAGACCTTGACTCTGTAACATCCCG
>WEKX01018105.1:187700-225200 GCA_013390025.1 Pitta sordida | reverse complement strand
CTTTCCTAGCCATCCATGAAAAACATGAAGATCAAAATCAGATTTGTAATTAGCACCACACTGGATTTCTAGAACAGTGCTCCAGCAGCACACAGCTAAAAATCCATCCAGGCACCTCCTAGGCAGATGTGCTTGTTTATTGTAGGCAGAATGTGAAAAGGCAGCCCTTTCTTCCCCTGTACTCTGTGATAAAAGTGTTTGAATGTATCAAGTAGTAAGACCTGAATCAGAGTGCTATGTCCTCAGAGCTGATTCTGAACTCCAAGGGCCACAACTGTGCCTTTCCCGAATCAGAAGACACAGACTGACAAACCTCTACCCAGGGATCTGGAGAGGCAGGAGCCATGGGCTGAGGCCAAGTCCCAGGTCCTGCACTTAGGTCACAACCCCAGGCAGTGCCCAGTTTTGGCAGGAAAGCTGCCCAGTGGAAAGGGACCTGGGCATGCCTGTTGACAGAGGCTGAACATGAGCCAGCAGTGTGCTCAGGTGGCCAAGAAAGCCAGTGGCCTCCTGGCCTGTATCAGCCATAGTGTGGCCAGCAGGACCAAGGGTTGTCCTCCCCCTGTACTCAGCACTGGTGAGGCTGTGCCTGGAATGCTGTGCCTAGTTTTGGACCCTCACTACAGGAAAGACAATGAGGTGCTGGAGCATGTCCAGAGAAGGGCAAGGGACATGGAGAAGGGCCTGGAGCACAAGTTGGTAAGAAGTGGCTGAGGGAGGTGGGGGGTGTTTAGCCCAGAGAAAAGGAGGCTTGGGGTGGAGGGCTGCATTATTGGTCTGTACAGTGAATGACCTGGAAGGACGATGTAGCCAGATGGGGGTCAGACTCTTTTCCCAAGTAATAAGTGAGAAGAGGAAATGGCCTCAAGTTGCACATGTGGAGGTTTAGATTGGGTATTAGGAAAAATCTGTTCACCAAAAAGGTTGTCAAGCATAGGAACAGGCAGCCCAGGGAAGTGGTGGAGTCACTGCTCCTGGAAGTGCTCCAAAAACATGTAGATGTGGCACTTGGAGATGTGGTTCATTGGTGAAGATGGCAGTGCTCAAAGCCATTAGACTTCGGGAAATTTACCCCAGATCACTGATAAAACTCCCATAAGACAATGGCTAACTTCTGACAGATCTACTTGCTATCTGCCCACCTAGTGTATTTCTAAATTTATTTGCCATGAAGAGAATACAAAGTATAAAGATGAATTTTAAAACTAGTCTCAATATAAAAAAGTCAAAACAACAAATTCAGAATAGCTTCTTTAGTCATGAGGTTTTCATTTAATCTCAGTTGAATTCTCACCTGCATAAGCAAGTGAGAGGCAGTAAAACATTTATGGAAACAAACAAATCTGCAGGGCATCATCTTCAGTTAAAAAAAGGCAGCCAGGAACATGCAGCACTAACAGAATTATTTTCATACCTACTTCCATGTCAAGTGCTATTTATTTGCTTTTGGAGCCTCTACATACATATATGTGTACCCACACTGTATCCTATGGAGCTGTAGATCATGATGTACCAAAGTCAGTTTGCAGAGGGGCTGCCACTTGTGAGCAGAGGTCCTTGCTTTTAAGTGTATCTTCAGAGCCTGTTTGCTCCCATACCCTCCCCTTCCTCTGCTATTGATCTCATGATAATCCTCATCACCAGGACTTTCTCATCTTCTGGTGGGGTGTCTTCCTCCTGTTGCCCTGTGCATTCTGCATCACCAACCCCTGGCTTGCTGCTTTACTCACCCCTGGGTCTGTCTCATGTCCTGAGCCAGTGATGAAGGAGCTTCCACTTCACAGCTGCAGGTCACTGCAACCCAGTCAGTCCCTGACAGTACCAACACTTGAAGACAGCTCCCCACTGCTCCGGGACAAGTAGCCAGGGCTGGTTGCTTGTTAGTGGTTTGCTGGTCGGAAAACTCCACATGGAAATCCTATCACCTTCCTCAAACTTTGCAGAGACACCTATTTCATTGCTGGATAAATCAAACTCTAATTTCGGTCAGCTTTTTTTTGTTTTAATGAGGGAATTCACAAACAGGCAAACATTTAATCATCAGTACACCTTGCACTTACATTCACAATCCGTTGATTTGTTTTCCATTGTAACATTACCAATTACAGTGTTTAACACAAAGCAGCAGCTCAAGTTCTTCACAGAGATGTGTATTTTAAGAATGAAACCACTCGCTGCCTGAAGTATCTGTTTGATAACAATGTACACAATTTTAGCAGAAGTAAGTTGACACTGCAAGTTCAGGGCCACTGACAATTTTTCAAACACTTTTTGAACACAACTGCGACCATCATCCTGACCAAGAGATTTCCTTCCCTTCTGCTTTGCACCCAGGGGGACCACGCAGTGCTCAGCACGGGAGTTGAAGAGCACCATGCTGTTCTTGTCCCAGGGTACTGTCCTTGGGGGTTAAAACCATGTTTTCTTTGTATCATTTGTGTGTACTGTAATCTTTTTACTAAATTGTAACTCTGACTTGTAATCTCTCTGGGTTCATTTCTCCTGCCGGTTTAGTTTTAAACCGGCACAAAGACGGAGGACTTAATGTTTTGAACTTGGAATCTAAAACAATGAAAAAATGCAGAATATGTCTAAAAATAGCTAATATAAAAACTTGCTGATAAAATCTTCGTTATTTCTGAGAACAAGAAAAATGTACTGCTAATCTTGGCATATGCATTTAAAATACTCCCATCCAGCAAAACCAAAGCTGTACAAATCCAGAAACACCAAGGTGTGAATCTCTCTGCTTACTCACTACTGTCTTGCTACATTTTCCCATTACTTTCTTCCTACTGACCTTGCCTCTCCTTGGCACTCTCACATACAGACAGGGGTGCACTACTCCAGTCATGACAAACTTCTAGTGACAACCATAATAGGAATTATTATTATTCTAATTCTTAGAAACCTTTCTGTTATTAATGATGTTTTTGTAGCTATGAGCAACTAAAAGGTACATCTGATATCCTTTCTTAGTGATGCGAACTCTGGACCCAATCTCAGTAGGCGCTGCAACTTTAAACAGAAAAATTTCTACCATGTATCCATCCTTCCTTGGATCCAAGGGGTTTGACCATCAGCATGAGCTTGCAGCACAGTAATTCTGTGAAGAGTTGAATGCCAGCCTAACAGAATGCCAACCTCAAGTTTAGAATGTTACAAATAATGTTCATATCAAAGAATGTGAAATTCACCTAATTATAGAAAGTACTTCAGGGTTTTTTTTAGATGTTGGACAAAGTAACTTCACGAGTTGAGTGATCCTGTAAAATAAATCACTACTACATAAATAATGTTTTTTACACCATTGCATCATCAAGACTACTGAAGTTTATTAGGTCTCAAACTCGCTGGAGCATGGATATTTTCCATATTAAAAGCAGCAAAAATTATGACTCATAGGAGCTTCTAATTAAAAATTATCATCATATGTGACAGCTAAAATAACTGCTTCTCAGAAAAATAAAATTCATTTAAATCTGATTGGCTTGTTACAAGAAAATATTAAGAACCGCCCCCCTCAAATACAAATTGTTCAAGTACATCCAGTGTGCAATTAAACTAGTTAGAAAGTATAACTTAGTAGTGCTTTGTTTCAAAATATACATAATACTGAAAAAACCCTTAAAACCAAGAAACTGAGTATTTACCAAGTTTCAAACAGAGTTTCATCAAAATGAGGTAAATCTATGTCACCTGCCATTGAGCTTGGTGCTGAAATGGAGAACAGGTCTTCAAGGATATCTTCCCTTGTAGGGCTTTCAAAAGCAAGTTCTTTCACACTGGGCTTGTCTACTGCATCAAGTTCTGAATTAGTGCCCTTTACAGGACTGTAGTAATTGTGTTCCTCGCCTGTCACTGCTGTAGGTGGCACACTGGTCTTCTCATCGGCTGCTGTCACTGCCACACTGCTATCCACCATTTCCATATACATACATTCATCTTCACTTCTTGGAGCCTCTAAGGAAGCAACAGTTGAAGTAGGGGACAGTAACTCTGCCAGTATTTCATCAGTGTTACTATGGCTAGTGCATCCTGACACAGTGTTTACATTGAATTGAGATCCATTATTTGTGACATCAATCTGATACTGCAGTTCCCTTAAAAAGCTCTGCAATAACTCACTGTCATTTTGAGGTTCAGCCTGTGATGGGGTGCTTGCATCTCCACTCACAGCTTTTTCCTGTTTAATCTGTTCCACTGCTAGTCTATCCAGGGAAGCCAATTTCTTCTTTTTAGCATTAAGTTTTTTTAACAGTTTTAGGCGAAGTTTTTTTGTTTTTTCACTATCTGACTCCTCTGCCTTCCCAGAGTTATAGCCAGATGAACAGAACCGAGCCACTTTACCTGAGGTACCCCCTGTACTTCCTGACTTATTCCAAGTGGGACCTACAGTAGTGGTATGACTTGCTGTTGAAAGATGAGTGCTTTGAGAAAATCCTTTGACATTTGACACAGGATGATTATTATTTCTCTGAGGGGCCAGTGATTTTGGAGTCTCGGTTGTTTTGTTTGTACCTCTGCTTTGAAATCCACCAAAGTTACTTGCTCCCTTAACTGGCAGCCGAACTTCACTTACTTTTTGCACTGAGGGAGTTTTGCAACTTCTCTCATTCTTGAGAGCTGAGGCACTTGAAGGCATAAAGGAAGTATTCTTGTTTAATAATTTCTTTACCCAGCTTCCTACAAATCCTCTTTTTTGGTCTTTGTATGAAGGCTGAACAGAATTATTGGCAGCAGAATTGCAAACTTGAGAATTAACTACAGTTTTGCTTGTGTATTTCAAGTCAGGTGGATTTCCCACAGAATTCTCTACTGCTGAAAACTTGTTTAGCTGTAGTTCTGAATTTAATCCATATTCTCTGTTAGCTAAATTACTTCTGTCACCTGTTCTTTGCGCAACTGATGAGTCAGATGAGTCGGGGTCATTTTTGGGGGGAACAGGAGGAGTAATATTTGCTGGGTTCAACTCTTCAAGAGGTAAGCAAATGTTGGAATTTTCATATAACATACATTTATTGTTCTTAGTTAGACTCGTTCCAGCAAATTCTCCTGTGCATGGAGTGTTAAGGGAAAAAGCTAGCTCCTGCTGTGGTGGTGTGCCCATTTCAACAACAAGGTTATTTCCCACCATCTGTCCATTTGGCAGCAGTTTATCTTCCAAGTCAACATCAACTTCTTCAAGCATCAGTGTTACAAGATCATCATGTCCCAGATTTGCTAAGCCATGATGAACAATACTTTCATCCTCAGCTGTTTGCTGCTGTTTCTTCTCTGGAGTTCTCACAGAATCCTTTTTGTGATGTTCTGCAGGTGTTTTGCCTACAGTGTTATCAAAACCACAGGGCAACACTGTGGAATTCGACTGTAAGTTATTAAGAGGAAAGTCTTCAATATTTTTACTCTGGAACTGTGAATTCAGTTCTTCTGGCACATGGGATGTTTTCTTTTCCCAGATAACAATATGAATCTCCGAAGGAGGAACTTCAAATCTTTTGTGCCTCTTGCAATATGGCCCCTGTAAATCATCACATTCCAGCCAAGTTCCTGAAAAATAAACAGCAACCAGTGCAGATACTCAGAGACTTTTAAAGCTGAAGTCATTATCCTCACACTTGTCAAGTACTTTTATTAACTTGTTCCCCTGACAAGCGGAAAATAGAGGGTTTTTTTCTACAGAGAAAACTAGGAGATTTTTACTCTAAAAAGATCAAACACAAGCAGAACTTGCAGCAAGAACAGGTCAGAGTAGGTCAACCATAAAACAAAGCTAAGGGTTTTCTGGCTGAAACATCTTATCTGAAAATACCCTCACAGGTCTAAGGTAAGAACCACCCCTCAAATTAACTTCCTCTTTAGACCTTTCCATTGCCTGGGTGGGAAGCACAGGGGGTTAAGAGAAACTGCTGATTTTAATACTCGTCTCATCATTTGCAAATTGTTCATGGATCATGAACAAATATTTTACAGCTTTAAGAGTTTAAAAATAGATATATGTGATGTATAGGCACTTTCCAGTTGCTTCCTCTTTCATTTCTTAGACTCTGGCAGTATGATTTAGACAATTTTCATGTCATCACAACACTGTAAGACTGCACTCTATTGTCTACAGACTTTTCATCTCCTCTGATTATGAAGTTTCCATCAATGTTACAACCATCTTAGCGTTAGTAATGTTTCTAACATGGATTTGTGCCTCCCACCCCTCAGGTGCTCTAAAGTTCAGAAATAAAAAGAAGCTAAATTAATCCTCTAAGTTCCAAAAGTTTCCTCACTTCCAACCAAGAATGGATGAATCACTGGTTTCAAAATAATCAATATTAAATTGTTCCACAGTCATGGTCAGACTGCATTTTTTAACTTTCACAGAGTTATGAAGAGAAAAAACTCTAGCGAAATTAGTTTTGCCTGTGAGTGCACTGTAGGGCAGAACATTGCTGAACAAATCAGTTAAACCAAACTGAAACCTTCATTCTGAGTAACAAGTTCCCCCAATTATTCACATCATTTTAATATGAAGTTTAGAATGCAGACAAAAGACATATGTTGATTGCTGAGACTTCTGTAGCAACCCATGAAACAGCATTTCATGCAGACTCATGAAGTATTATGATAGATAAGAATCATAAATTCTATCTTATTTATCTCTTACAAGGAAAGGCTGTGGGAGCTGGGCCTGTTCAGCCTCCAGAAGAGACAACTGAGAGGGGACCTCATCAATGACTGTAAATATCTCAAGGGAGGATATAAAGAGGATGGATTCAGGGGTATTTTGGCAGTCCCAAGCAATAGGACATGAGGCAATGGGAAGAAACTGACACACAGGAAGTTCCACCTTAACATAAGGAAAAACTTCTTTACTGTGTGACTATGCACTGCAACAGATTGTCCAGAGAGGTTGTGGAGTCTCCCCTTACTGGAGTTACTCAAGAACCATCTGGATGCAATCCTGTGCCATGTGGTCCAGGATGGCCTCGCTTGAGCTGGGAGGGTGGACCAGATGACCCACTCTAGCCCCTTCCAAACTGACCCATTTTGTGATTCTTACCATCAGGATTCAAAGACCAGGTTATGAAGTGCTTCTTATGTGTCTGATACTGAACAACAGATGTTATTTGGTAAGTGTCTTCTTCAAATCCAAACGAATATTTCTTCAGGTTGCTATGAGGCAAGCCTTCCACAAAATGTAACATAAATATTGGGGGTACTCTGACAAAGAAACAATAAAGAACCAGTTTATTAAAATAAAACAGCAGCAAAAGTTTCCAGTGAAAAAGTAAGGCAACTTTAAGAGTATGTGGTTCTGCCCTCACTATTTTTCTCACAAGACTCTTCAGATTGCACAGTAGTAAAGGGAAAATAATACTTTTACTACTTGATACTAAGTATTTATCAAACACATATGGATCAAACACATGTGCTGGTCAGAATGTTGAACACTGTTCTACGTTTCATGCTTCTTAAATACTACGTGCCATTTTAGCATTCAGGAATGATCTAAAATCTTAAAAAGTTGAGTATTTATCAGACTTTAAAGTTTAGAATCTTTGTAAACCCAAGGTAATAGTTTGGTTTTGAAAGTCATATGTTTCATAAATTAAGTCTAAGAATTTTATATATTTTACTTTTAGGATCACATATACAAACTTACTTTTCCAAAATCATCTGCCGTCTTTGAGATCTATCACCACAGTTATTACATGGTCCAATATGAACAGCATTAAGTGGATGCCAATCAGTGATTATATTTGTGAATGTTGGTAGTGTTTTCTTAAATCTGGACACACACAAAAAAAAATAGAGTAAGTTGAGTTGGTGATCAGAAAACAATAAATACACACTTTACCAAGAGAAAAAAGTTATGAAAACATTATGGCAAGGGCAAATTCTATCCATGTTCAGGCAATTTGTATGAAATTCACTGTGACTGTATCGCATCCCAGTCAGCACTGAATTCAGTTCTGCCAAACAGAATCAGTCACAATTTGTTTTCAGCAGCTCTGTGGCCTTCAGCTTTACATTATTTGTTTACTTGCTCTCTCCCTCTTTTCATGTTATCTTAGTTTCCTTTCCAAAATAAGACAGAGCTTGCACCAGGATCCACATAATTTACTAGCTAAGACAAATCTCAAGAAGTGGGAAAGGGGTAACAAATTACCTCAGAACTCATGTTATACAAGGTCTTGTTTATAAAAAACAGTACAGTCATGGCAGAGAATACACAAGAGGTTATATTGCACAAAAATACAATGTACAGGATATCAAAGTGAAGTAACAGTTTATTCACTCATCAGCCCCAGAGAGGACTTCCTTTATATTCAACCTAACCCAAATTTTTCAACTTTTAAAAAAGCACAGCATGTAACAAAAGCTACTGAATACATCCTGTTATCGAGGGCTACCTATTAACTGTCAGAGTAACAAATAGCATTAATCTCATTTCACTTGGATCATCGAATCCCACTCTTAAAACAGCACCACTGCCTCCCTGGTGGGAATTGAACCCCCAGTCTCCTGCGTGAGAGGCGGGGACACTGCTGTACTAAAGTGGATTTTATAATTAAATCAATTCTCAAGAAATTACTTCCTTGTAATACTATTTTAAAACTAATAAATTATGTTAGATAATCTCTGATTCTTTGTAATCTAAATCAGTATTATAGGTATCCTCCAACAGCACAAGTGTATTAGGCATATATTCTTTAGAACCACAGCAAGTTGAATACTCTCAGCAAAATACGGCAGTGAGCACAGCCAGGGACTCTCAGCTCTCAGTGTTCTTTCTTAATTAATTGATAACACAGTTTCTTAAAACACGTAATAACAGTAAACAATTTGCAAATGCTAACCTAAAAACGTCACCAACAAGCAAAGCTGTATAGAACCTGGAAATCTGAAAAAACCCCAAGCATCGTATATGGATTTTAAAAGGTAAGGTACAACACCTATATAGAGGCTACTTAAATAAAAATCTCACCGGTTCTGGTATTTGTAGCCACAATATACACATTCAAACTTCCATGAAAATGAATGCAGGAATAGTTTCTCAGCTTGTTGATCCAACTGTAAGAGTAGATGGAGTGCGAACACTGGATTCTCCATATTACCTTTAAAGATTGGGCAGAAAAAACGGTCACTGAATATCTGAAAACATCTTTCAGTACTTCAGAAAGGAAGAAGATAAGCTCATTGCTATGATTTAAACTTCAGTTGTTATTTCAAGGCTCTATTTCTAATCCTCACGTGGATTGGATCCATGTTATTAGGTTGTTATCAATGACAATTTTTTGACTACAGTAAAATTATGAGAACATGCTCGCTAAAAAGTCAAAACAGGCAAGGGACAGAACAGCTGAACATACTGTATTGGTGACATACACATACTGTACAAGCCAGTGTATTTCCAAACCATCCTGTAGGCATATGTACACACATACTTCTATGTACTGACATACAAGGCTTTACATGTAGGGTTTCCTAAAAGCAAATACTGAGATACTGCACTAATGACTTACCCAACTCACATCTAAGCTGAGGCTGAAGCTGTGTAAACATTATGTTTCTGATTTCATTGAGATGGGATTCTGCTTTTGGAAGAACATCTGAAGTAAAAAAATACATAGGTCTTTATGTATTTGTGTAACACTCCCACCTTTTCACACGTAACCCCTACCACGCACTCTTTCTCTGCAAACAGGTGCCTTTCATATTGACCCATACTTGCCTAAAAAATGGTAAACCAGTCAATTCTTGGTATTGATTTGAAAATTAGAGAAGAATTTACACAAGTTACTCATACTTTACTGCAGTATGCTAACTAGAAACTACTTGATCTGACTGAAATTATGGCTAAGAGTGTGCACCAACAGCTAGAGAGTAACAATTTTTAAGAGTAGTCTTATCACGTATTATAAATCCTGCAGATTCAGAGATTAAGAACAAACTTTTAAACCTAAACATTCAGATCAAAAGCATGAAAATTTGCTGACATGCTTTCTAATGTTATACAGTTCGTAAAAAAACATTTAAATGTATTGTTTCACATTAAATACTAACTTCCTCGGTGAGCCTTTAAAATAATTTTAAATTTAAAAATAATTGTTTACTTTATATATCTTAGTATGTATTTTAATTTTGCAAGTTATGTTGTTTCAACACAAACATGCTATTGAAGCACAAGCAAGAACTTAACTTCTATTACACAGACATGGTCATAACCTGCAGAAATTAAAGTATTTAGAAGAGCTATTGAAACTGTTTATTACATATAAATTCTATGCATAGCAAAAAGGAAAAGAGAAATTTTGTGCAGTTATATTGCTTTCAATTGTTTTTAAAAACAGCTGTACGAGATGCTGAAAAATTACACAGAAGGGCAGAATGAATTCTACACCTCTTCTCCACAACACCACTCTTCATCCAGTTCCCTCTCTGCTACCCAAATAAAGTTTTGCAGCAATTCCTGGAAATGAAAATGTTTAAGTTCTCTCAAACAACACCATACTCCAACACTTAACATCCCCATTTAAGGGTTACCCCACACTAGAGCTCCGATGCAAACGCAGCCCAGCAACGGGGAAAGGAAAACAAAAAAAAAATCTCAGGCAAGTTCTGTGATGGCAGAGGGCTTCCCAGAAACAGCTGAAAACCTAAACTCAAGCAGCCTTTCTGGCAAGTAGAGTATATGAACTACCTAAGAATATTTTAGGGTTTTCCCTCCCTCTGTAACATGGATTAAAGCACCTATAATTTTACTCAAGAAAGGCATGACATTCTTCAAATTACCTAAGGCTGTTCTTGGACTGGTGTCTATATATTCAAACACACATATTCCTGTCAAATGTCTATTGAAATTCTAACCAGAGAGCTCTTTAAATTCTCTAACCGACGGTATTTTAGAAGTTTAGACTTATGACACCAATGGTCCAGTTCAAGAGCACTAAAACTCCCATGATCTTAGTTTAAGAGCCTCAAACTGAATCCACATAACAGAAAATGATCCAAGGCCACACGAGCAGATTACAGTGACGCATCCTCCCTGAGCTGCCCATCACAGCCCCGGTGCTCAGAGGTCACTGTCCTCAAACCTGTTAAGCTGACCTGACCTCTTAACCCCCTGGAGAGGGTTAGTGAGTACACACTAATGCTTCCCAGACCACATGAAGCAGGTTAATGTGTTGACTACTTTTGTCTGGAACAGGTGAGGAAGCAGTATCATCTACAGTGCAGCTTGCAGACCCCAGGGGAAGCATTTCTTCAATGAGCACAGCTGGAAAGCCAGGAAAGGGCATATGTTCCCAGCTTTACTATTTTTGGTGTGACAAGGATATAAAGGACAAGGATAGAAACCACAAACAGAAATTAGTTTGAATATTAAGGTTAGAACAGCATCCTAACATGTTAACCAACAGGGGGGAGGGAAACAAACTAAGGCTCCATGAATCATTCACAAAATCTGTATGTGAGATGTGGAAAAAAATACAGGAGATGTTTAGTGTTTAATGCCTTCAAAGAGTTCAGGTTTGCCCCAAGAAAAACTTCAGAGGTTACCAGGATTCTGCTATGTAAAGCACATTACCCTACAAATTCACGGCAATTATTGAATTGTAACTCATTATTTTGGGATCTTGAAACAGAACGGAACAATATTTCAGTGCACTGTACTAAATTCCACATATTTGTGGCCAAAAGATACAGCAGCTGAATTTACTCACCTTTTATTTTACTTCTTTTACAGGTATTCAAAAGCATAGTTGCTTGATTATATTTTGTTAGGAGTTTCTGGAGTAAACATTTTCCCTCTTTATTTTCTTCCGCTAGAGCATGTTTTAATGTTTCTAAGTGTACCAGTGCTGACAAAATACAATCTAACCAACAAAGATTATGTACATTTCTCCACTGAAGACACAAATCTTCTGTGTTATTAGAGGAACCTTTATCCTTTTTCACCGAAATTTCAGATGTTGATAAAAGTTCAGAATTTGGCAATAGTGGTGTTCTGGGACTAGAAGTCTTAGGTGAACTTTCTTGACAGTTGTCGGTCTTGGTGGTTGTTTCAAAATCCATCTTCTGCAGGCAGGACTCCACATTGTTACTAGGTTTCTGCCGGTCATTTTGTAATACATCATGTAGGCTTGACTTGGGAATACACAAGCTATTCTGATAGCATTTCTCAACAGGGTCTCTATTAATGGTATGCTCAACATTTACCACATTATTAGTTCTTGCTTTTTTTGGATCTGATTCAACAGGAGAAAAGTCACTGGTACCGCACAATTTCCGTTTCTTATGAGTAGATGGAACTTGATTTTCTGAACCAGCAGAAGTAATTATGCTGTTTAATGGTTTATAACCCAGTGGGTAGATACACTAAAGGAAAGAAAGTTACAGTGAAATTCTAAAAAGCAATTTCAGGTGAACAAGAAACGTAAGTAATTACAAAATATCATGTTAAAATGGAACGTAGAATCACAGAATTATAGAATGGCTTGGGTTTGAAACGACCTTACTGACCATCTAGTTCCAACCCCCTGTCATGGGCAAGGACACCTTTCACTAGACCAGACTGCCCAAAGCTCCATCTGACCTGGCCTTACAGACTTCTGTAAAGTGACATTGTAATTGAATTATGTAATACATAAATTCAACATATGTATGACACAAGAGTGTTTCATCCAACCATTGTCTTGCAAGCAATTGTGAGGTAAATACATCAGTAGTGATAGTTCAACACTACTTTTCCAGTAAATTCTTCCGACAACTTAAAACAATTTAATTTCTGTAAGGGGAATTTTCTTTGTCTTATTCTGCTATATCTGTTCATTTAGGGTAGAGATCTGGCATTATAATCTCATGCCTGAGGAACTACTAGTGCCCAAACTGGCAGGGGATCTCCCAGGCTATTCCAATGCCTTAGACCAGGTGTTGGTAAGGTCTTATGAACATGTACCTATTCTCCAACCAGGAACATGGATAAAGTGATATTACCAACCCTCAAAATTGTGTAAAATTAGTTAAAAGCAGGAAAAGATGAGAAAAGCAACTCAGAGACCTGTACCTAGTCTAATCTCCACTAATTCAAGGGCACCAGTCCATTTGGGATTGCTATACCCTACCCACACACGTGGCACAGTGAAGGGAGAGGCAGCAAAACCACAACTCAAATGTTAAGCAGCACAGAAACCTAGTTAAGGTTAAACATAAAAAGGAAAAAAAAAAACCAGAAGAAAAACCTTGTCTTTATAATTATAAACCTACTTGAATTACCCAAACTTAAAAAGGGAAAATGGGAAACTTGCATCTGCAAGGCAAGTCATGCATTAGTTACACAGATAATAAAAAATTTTCACCTTCTAATGTGACTTGTAAAAAGATTTATTTAGTACCACTTCTGTTCCCTGTTTACATAGGCAAAACTCTCTTTTATTTTTTTTAATTCTTTAGGGTAGAAACCTATGCCTAAACACTGTACACAGGTTAATTATGATTTTTCTAAAAACATGCAAATATCCTCCACCATACAGACTCCAAGAGGTCCTATTTTAACAGCCTGCTTACCACCAAAAACATCATGAAAGTAGAGAGGTGTAACTGCTGAAGATAAAGGCCTCTGCTCTGCCAAATAAAATTGTTTATTAGTTTAATACCTGAGGATTTTCACAAAGAAAAATGGACTCTTCAAAATTAATGCGGTAAGTCCGTAAAACTTGGATCTGACCCTTCTCTTTGCAGACTGGACAATACTCATGTGCAGTTGTTTCCACAGGATTACAGTTCTAAAACAAAATTAAATCAAGAAAGATAAAGCAGCATAAACTTATGTATTTCATATATTATCCAAAGGTAAGACATATATATCAAGATAAAAAAACCAACTTCTAAATATAATACAATACAATATAAAAAAGTACACTACTTTGGTTTATTTTTTAATATTTACAATATATAATTGTATGGTAGGGTGTTCTAAATAAATTCATTTTTTAATTTAAATATTAAAATGAAGTGTCTTTAGCAACACAATTACACACATTTTATTTTACTTGAAGTAAACCACAGGCCACTTATTGCCAGGGAACATAAGATCAAAACTTTTAAAATCAATTTCCATAGGAATGCAAACAATTGTAACAACAGTGCCAGTAAAAAATTCATAGGCACAGATTTACTTGAAATAATCTTTCGCCATTGTTATAGATTTCCGTGGAAAAAAATTTTGAGAATTTTGTAAAATTAAGACCAATTAAAAATCTCTCAAAATAGAGAAAAATATGAACTTTGCACATATGTAAAACAAATTTCAACTGACTTTTCCCAAATACCCCACCATGTGGAGTGTCGATTTCCCTATACCAGTCCCTTCTCCAATCACTTGCAAACCATTTGCAGTCTTCTGGGTATCCATCATTCTGAGCCACTGGCTAACTTATGTCACTTGTAACAAAGTCATGACCACTAAGGATTTTTCAAAGACTCCTGAAAAATAAGAAGTGAATAAAACAATTAAAGAAAAATTAGGCTGAATTTGGGGAACAAAAACACCACCAACAATGCAGCTTGCGTAATTTGTGGAAATTATTTCAGCTGAGTATTTCCTTAACCGAAAATACCTTTTTCCTAGTGTGGATTATGAACTCAGAACTCTTAACTTCAGTCGCATCCCAGATTCAACAGCTTTAAGTCCTGAATTTGCAAGCTTATCTATTCTTTACACTACAAGGTCTCACGTATTTTCCAAGTGCAGAAATACAGATGTCTTCTACTTTGCAGAAATGTAGAAGTCTTGTTAATAAATAATAAATTTCAGCTTCCTCAGAATCCTCAGAAAGAATAAGATCCAGTAGGATTATAGATGGGTGCTGAGGAACATTAAAAAAACAACCAACCAAAAAGTGCCCACTGTTGCATCTTTCACAACAGTGACTTTACTGCATAACAAACTATTAGAAGTTTATCCTGCAAACATAACAATTTTTAACTACGGAAGGGCATTCTGCTGCTCCTGCCATTTTTGGAAGCTTCTCCTAATGTTAATTTAACAACATTATATTCTTCCTAGCAAACTAAAGCTCTTTTGCAGTAATCCTGTCTTTGTAACTCCACTGCATATTTTACGTGGGACACTGAATATTCTATTTCAAATGTCTCTCAAATCCAGTGCCAAAACTTTCCTTTCTCACACATCACACATACACACACAGCTGTGGAGCACCACTTCAGTACGACCCAGGTGCACATCAGAAGGCAGCTCCTTAAGTCTGTTCCTTCAGTGACACTGGGCTTAAAAGGACAACTTGAACGAGCCAGCAAAACAGGGGGTTAGAAACTGGGACTCCAAACTGCTTATGCTGACTTCCAACAGAACTACCCAGAAGAAATGCATACCTCTTCAAGATGCATGAGGAAGTTAAGGTAAGTTGAACTGCAAAGTCATCAATGTAGTAATGTTCTTTCAGTCACAACTGCTCTCTTTTCATTACTTCCACTGCCCGCACCATGATGGCCTTTCAACCCTCTCATATAGTACAGCACCAACTCAGATTCTAGCTCTTTCCCAAAAAAGAAATGTCTCAGGGCATTCTTGGAGACCAGTGTAAATACCAGTTCAACTTAAACCCATTTATAATATTTGGAAAGGAGACACCCCACAGAACAGGATAGAATGCTACAAACCAAGAGCATGAATTAAAAAAAGCACAGCAGAAAAATGCAACCACTCATTTCAAATCAGACCCCAATGACAACTTAAGAGTGGATCAAAATAAGATGACGGTGTGCTCTATTGACACTTTCAAAAGTTTAGCAGCACTTTTCAGAATTACCAGGCTGCAGCATGTAGAGACAGTATACCCTGACTTATAGAACTAATGGCTGCAACAGAAGGCAAGAGCATAAAAATATCACCTTGCATGCCTCAGAGCCCATCTTTATTTTTCAAAGTAATGTTGGAAGGTGCACAAGAAACAGCACAGTCCTGGGCTCACACCAGGTGAAAATTAATGAATTAGCTGAAAGTATGGAAGCTTGTTAGACTACAAAGGAAAAGCAAGCACTCCCACATTTTCACACAAGGCAACAGCACTATCACACCGCAACTCAGCTCTATTATCATACACGTATTTAGTTTAACCAGAAGTTGATTTTTGTATAAAATTACAAGTTGCACAGATACCAACTTATATCATCAGTTATATCAGGTAACACCCTAAAACATGTAACTTTATTCTTCGAGGGACAATTCCTTGGCTAGAAGCAGTCTCAGGTCTCCAGAGTAAATTAAAAAAGCTCATGTGACAGAGCTCTGAGAAATTTATCACCACATAAATACAACACACACTCAAAAGGTTAGTAACACTATCAACCTGCAGGTTATTTCTTCTTATTCCTTTGAAAGTCCCTGTTTTCCCTGTCAGCCCTTTCAAAAGGAAAGCAAGTTGTGCTTTTTTCCCCCGCTATGTTTAGTCTGTTACTTCTGCTCTTGTTTTTAAAGTTTAAACACTGTTCTGAGATGTGCAATACCTCCCCCAGCTATAATCACCTAGCAGGAGTACTACAGTACTCCAGTAAAGACTTTTATGCCTCTTATGACTATAAAAATTTCTTTTAAAAAATAATCCTTTTAGTTCAAAGACATGAACACAACAAACAAATAAAACAGGTCTGCCAGTACCAGATGTGGAGGGTGGTATCAAGTAGCCTGACTCTACTTTTCAGAGTCTGTCACATTGTAGGAAGTTATTGGTGATCTTTGCACAATGTACAAAAATTTGGCATCAGATCAACAGCTGCCAAGAAAAACAGCCAAGTAAAAGACTGCTGCATCAAGTTCTGAAACAGCCCACTGTAGCCATGTGCAATAACTGCATTATAGATGGGAAAGTACACAGCAACGCACTTCCAAACTTACAGCGTCATATTCTAACCCATTTACGCTACTTTCCTTCTTTTACTCTGAATATCGAAAAAAGTGCCACAAAATACTATGGATGTGGCACAATTATGTAATTTTAATAATTATATATATAATTATGTAATTATAATTATGCTATGGCTGTGCTTGAGCGTGAGTTGATCTAACAGTTCACTGCAGCAGAACAGGGGGGCTCTCTTTTATAGTTCACTCCCCCCACAGCTCACATCCTCATCAGACTTTCCATGAGTGGAAGTTTTTCTGCTATTCCAGCAAGTTAAATTGGCCTATAAAAATTCCAATGACCTACAAAGCTGCTAAGGCAGAACACAGAAAACACGGAAAACGTGAAGGATTGGACAGATATGTATTTGATGGATGAACTGTTAGACAGCTATAGAACGGGTCGGAAGGCCACATCCAAAGAGCTGCAGCTCTATGTACGTGCTAAGCCGAAACAGGTAAGGAGTGGTGTTCCTCAAGAGCTTGTATTTGGATCACAGAATATTCTGAGTTGGAAGGAACCCACAAGGATCATCGAGTCCAACTCTTAAACAGCACCACTGCCTCCCCAGCCAGGAATCGAACCCCCAGTCTCCCACATGAGAGGCGGGGACACTCACCACTGTACTAAAGTGGATTTTTTTTAATATGATTCACTATCTTAAGCAATAGTGAGTGGAATCAGGTGCTCCCTCAGTGTGTTTGTGGATGACACAAAGCCCCAGTAGTGCATTGACAGGCTGGAGGGCAGAGACATTCAGAGGGACCTTAACACGCAGGTCTGTGCCAAGCATGAGGTGCAGCCCCTGGTATCAATACAAGCTGGTGGATGTATGGACTGAGAGCACAGAGAAGGACATGAGGATACTGATGGATGAAAAGCTGGCCATGACTCAACAAGGTGTGCTTGCAGCCCAGAAAGCAAATCATATCCTGGGCTACATTCAAAGCAGAGCTGCCTGCAGGGCAAGGGAGGTAATTCTGCCCCTCTGCTCTGGTAAGATCCTACCTGGAGTGCTGGGGACTGAGGAAAAACGTGGACCTCTTGGAGTGGGTCCAGAGGAGAGCCACAAATATGATCAGAAGGCTGGAGCACCTCTCCTATGAAGAAAGGCTGATAGAATCAGGATTCAGCCTGCAGAAGACATTGCCCCAAAAAGGCATAATTGCAGCACTTCAGTACTTAAAAGAGGCTTTTAAGAAAGACTGAGACCTTTTACCAGGATCTGTAGTGACAGTACAAAGTGCAACGGTTTTAAATTTAAAGAGGGTAGATTTAAACTTGAGTGAAAGGAAGAAATTCTTTACGAGCAGGATGATGAGGCCCTGAGAGAGGCTGCCCAGGGAAGCTGCAAATGCCTCATCACTGCAAATGTTCAAGGTCAGGTTGGACAGAGCTTTGAGCAACCTTATCTAGCAGAAGGTGTCCCTGACTACAGTGGAGGTGTTAGAACTAGATGATCCGTCTCTTACAACCTGATCGTGTGATACCATGGCACAAGGGATCTGGGCCTGTTGATAATAGGTAGTGAGCTTGTGAAATGGTACCTGATGAATTCACATCAGTCACACACTGCAGCAAGCAGGTGACAACACTGATTACACTACAGTGAAGAGAACATCTCTTTATTTAAAAGCTAAAAGGACACTTAAAAATGACCTTCTTGTAATCATGTTAGAAGTCTTGTTTACCATCCAGGGAACATTGAAAAGATTAAAAGACACAAACATGAAGGAAAAAAAAACCCCTGTTGTTAGTTATCTCGCCATTCTTTATACAAGAAGAAATCAGAGCACTAAGTTTTTTCTTTATTTCAGATCATAACCATAAATATCCAAATCACAGTCTCCTGTCAAAAAAGTACAATTTTAGCCACAAAACATATTCCATTACATGCAACCATAATAAGACATCACTGCTGTCAGAAAGAAACTCTACACCACAGCTTTTAAGTGCCGGCCAGAATGGCAAATCTCAAAGGTGGGGGAACAAACACAAGTTTCTTTCCTTAAAGAAGCCTAACACAGACTAAGCAAATAAAGACAAAACCGATGAAGTTTCAAAATAAACTAGTGTGCAACAATACTGCTCTAAAAGTTTCTTCGACAGTCAGACTTATCTTCAGCATCCTCATACTAAATGCTCTTTTAGCACATGAGAAGGGACGGGGGCTATGTGTTTGGCTGACAAATAATTCATTTTTCTGGAAAAAAAAGTGAGTCAGTGCCTTAATATGGCTTTAACTAGTGTCGTTCATCACAGCTGCGGCTAAGAGATGCACAATTTCGGGAAGGGACCTGGCCCATGCCGAGCCTCAACCTCTGCCCCTGGGCCGTGGAAGCGGGGGGGGCACAGAGGGGCTGGATGCCCGGTGTGCGGACTGCTGCCCTCCCTTCCGCACCGAACCGTGCCCAGCTATTTCGGATAAACCCGTGGTTAAACTGCCTCCTGAGCTCCTAATGCACACCCAACGGGATCCATACGCTACGGAACGCCGGAGGGAAAAGCGCGCACAGAGCTGACGGAAGCCGTGCGAGGGGCTGTGTGCCGCGTCCGGGCTCACAGGCGCGGGGCCGCACCGAGCGCGCCCCCGGCGCAGCAGGCGCGGAGGGGCCGCAGTCCTTCCCCGCGCAGCTACTGACATGAAATACTCAGTCGGCATTTCGGAACCCNGACGGCCGTGGGCGCCGGTGCTGTGCCGCCCCAGGGCTGCCTGGCGAGGCGGTGCCGTCCCTGCTCCCTTCGGCCGCTGCCGCGGAGGGGCGGGACACGGCGCTGCGGCCGCTCCGCGCTTCCCTCGGGGCAGCGAGTTGATGATTAACCTGCGGTTCACTGAATGCGAGCCTAACGTGGCGCCCAGGGCGCGGTATAACCTTGTCCGGGGCTCGGTACTTCGGGTTTTGCCGTTCTGCCCGAGAACGTGGTGCTGCCGGTTCAGCGGCCAGCGAAGCGCCACGGGGATGTGCGGCTCCTTGTGGAAAACCTCTGCTCTTAATCTCAGCCCAGAGCTTCCCTCGCAGTCGCGTTGGGAGGTGTCGGGCTCAAGAGGTCGAGGTGGCGTGGGGCTCCCGGCGAGCACGTTTGCAGCAGCAGCCTGCGCTGCAGTCGCTGGCACTTGAATCCGCCTTGGCCCCTTTTCCTCGAGCGTGAGCCGCAAGGAGCTCAGCGGCATTTAGGTCAGTGCTCTGCTTGTCTTACGTCAGGGAAGCTGTCAGGGTGGACCAAGCCAGCCTGCTCCCCGGGGCTGCAGGGTGCGAGGCAGAAAATTGTTCCAGCACTAAAAAGAGAGATCCTTCTCTGTTACTGCCTGCCTCTGCTTTCCGGACACGTCATTCCTGGTGGCGTTTTTAGAAAAAGCGTTTAGCCTTGTACGATTTACATTGTGAAATGTAAATGTGAATGTGTTAGTATGATGGGTTCATTGTAACATCCGTGACCTAGTTTTTTGCTGTAGTTATTATTTGAATTTATACAGCAGTGTTTTGAAGGTTGCTTTAATGTCTGAGGGTGTTTTGCTCTGTTGGAGGAAGTTGTTTGCCTGACCGGAGAAGGATTGTGATGAAACCTGCTAATAATTTTTTGAGGAGTACCTTTTTTTATATTGATCTTGTGGTTTGATTCATTAGTGCTTTTATTGTGGAGAATGTTCGGGGGGTTTTGGTGTGAAGAGCTTCTGGGTATGTTGAGTAGAAGAAGCTAACTTGCTCTATAGCCATTGAAATGGGTGTTTCTACATACACACACTGCATTCGATATCTATTTAATCTCTTTTTCAAGTGGCTCTGTTTAACTGTTTAAACTGGCCAAATAATGCCCTCTACTAATCATATTCTTTAGTAGTTTTATGAAGTAATTGTACATATGCAGTGATTTTTCTCGTGGCATTTTAGGACTCTTCAGAGTGTCGTGGTTTTAGCCCTGGTAGCACTTGCTCATGGTTTAGCTTCTTATTATTGTCATTTTTTACTTTTCCCAGTGGTGGCTAGGGTCCACTGGTAAATTAACTTACATTTGGGGACAGACTTTTTGACACAGTCTGTGGTGATAGCACAAGGAGCTATGGTTTTAAACTGAAAGGGTGTAGGTTCAAGCTAGATATAAGGAAGGAATACCCTACAATGAAGGTGATGAAACAGTGGCACAGGCTGCTCAGAGAGGTGGTGGATGCCCCTTCCCTGAAAACATTCAAGATCATTTTGGTCAGGGCTCTGAGCAACCTGATCTTGTTGTACATGTCTGTGCTTATTGAAGGAGGTTGGTCTAGATGACCCTTAAAGGTCCATTCTGCCACAAACTGTTCTATGGTTTCAGCTATTTCCTATAGTACTGTTAAGTCCCACAGTAGGATTTACTGGTATAATTTCTTTTTTCTCCCTGATACTCAAGTCAAATAAAGGAAAGTTTGTGCTAAAGAAAGAATCCAGACCTGAGTTTTTCCATATGCTTGAGGAAGAGAATTTGTGTCTTGGGAAAGAAAAGAAACTGACGTTCATCACATGATACAATAGAATTTCAGTTGTCCTGAACAAAACAGTCCTAAAGTAATAATTACTACATGGTGCCAACTCCACAGTCACCAGGAATTGATTTGGTTGTTCCCGATGTGGACTGATAATGAGTTTGGGATCTAGTTAGACTGCTGTTTGCTCAAACACAGTTTTCTCTGGCATGTTGTATCACAATGTATGAGCACATGGCTTATTTCTCATTTTATTGATTCAGGCTTGTGAACAAACTTATGTATATCTGATTTAACTTTCTGAATCGGCGTCATCCTCTTATTGCACTCTGTTCAAGCATAATTTGCCAATTTTATGATTATGTTGACAGTAAAGACTTGTAGGGATTTCAGCCAGTCCCCCCCTCAAGAGGAACTCTGAAATGAGTTTAATAAATCCAATTTGTTTAAGGCTTGATACACGTATGTGTTGCTTTCAAATGTAACATATCTGTACAAGAAATCATTATCTGGAACAATCTTATGATTGTTGGGGAGATAATATTTAGGGCATATAGTACGCATTTAGAAAATTGTACTCAGGCTGTGAACGCGTGATAATAGTGTGTCTTCTAAAAATATTTCCATATGCAAATTACACACCCATTGGCTGCTTACCTCTAACCAGATTGCTGCTGCACGATGGCTCCTGAGAGGGTGATACCAGCTGAAAACTTTTCTCTAAAAGGTTTTGATTTTGGGGTTTTATGGTTGCTTGACTCTCCTTCTTCTTTTTCCAAAAGCTAACGTAAGAACATTAAATTTTAAACTTGCAAAGTGCCATTTTAGAAATGCAAGAAGTAACTTATTATATGTAAACCTATTTCTCCCCGTTTAATGATTATTTATAATTATTTATAATAATTATTTGTTATCACTATATTATTAATGTTCTCTTGTCAAATACAGACCACAAGAAAGCTTAGTCACCATCATCTCACTTTGGTAATTTCTGTGTACATGAAGTCAAGGTGACTGTGATTGTAAACTTTCTTGCTTTTCAAAACTATATTTCAGCCCACCAGCTCCTAACATTACTGATATTACTGTGTACTCACAGTATCCTTCGGCTATTGCATCCGAGTATTTTAACCAAAGGAAGGGAGATCTTCATTGAGACAGAGATTATGAAATCAGTAGCTAAAATAAGAGGCCAGGTTATTTTTTGTGAACAATTTATCTGTTTAAACACTTTTTTTTTTTTTTATGGAGTAGAACTCTCTTATATTTTTAAGACTTTTCCCCTGTACTTTTGAAAATAAGTGCTACATTTTTCCCTACTATGAGGTCTGTGGCCTTGCCAGAGCAGAAGAAATCTATATATGTATTGCTTTGAGTCAAAGGTAACTTCCTTTTTTTCTTCTTGGCTCTTATAAGGGTGTTTCTTATTTAGTCATTCTTATGGGAGCATATTCTTTACTCTGTAGCAAAGAGGGAAACTGAACACTTTGGACCTGATGTAGTGTTCTCAGAAATCACTGCAAAGACTTCTACTAAAGAATTGCAGCTCGCCCTCTAAATACTTACGTTTTCTTTCTGTTCTTTCAATTATTTTACCTCTCTTTCCTACCGCCTATAGGCCTTTCATCCCATTCCGGTAGTAGCAATAGACAAGGGTTAACTTTGTAGCTCTTGTGTTTTCAGAAATGGATTATTTCCCGGAATATTTCTAGTGGGGAAATATCAATGAGGAAATGTTGATGGAAGAAATCGAATGAGACTCAGCATGAGTTGCATAATATAATAACAGTCAAAATTCATTTTCCTCTAATGCCAAAGATGCAGGGACGTGAAAAACTGATGTGGAAGTTTGGAGTTGCATAGGTTAAAAGACATGCAAAGTAAAAAGGATTAGAGCACTTAATTTTGCAATTAAGTGAATGAATAGATAGTATTTTCCCAGACATTATGTGTTGTTTTCTGGTTTCATACATTAATTGGCATTGCCCTTTTAAGGTGGTTTATATTTGACTCTACTTTTTGTTTGGCCTTTATACTGGTTTTCTCTTCCTCTGCATTAAAGTCTGAGATTTCTAAGGCGTGTTTTAGTTTTAACTGATTGACTTATGGCAGAGTTCAAAGACATTTTATCTAGAAGGTGATTAATTAATTTTGAGAGCAATGATTTTCAGCAATAGCAGCAGTCTTCTACTGGGTTTTTTTAGTAAAAATGGGGTGTTGCAAAATGTGATATTTCTCTTTTGTGTGTATTTATAATTATAATATGTAATTAACATCAAATTATATCTATGCAAGTAAACAATATTTGATATAGCACATGACACTTCAAAAAAAATCTTAATTGTTTCATTCTGTTTTCAAAGTACCTTTGAAGGCTCTTTTGTTTTCTTGAAAATAGGTGGTAATCAAACATATTACAGTTGAACGTTTGTGACTCTTTGGGAAAAAAACCCTCTAAATATCTTGCCTGCAGAACAAAGAATATTGAAAAATACTGTATTAAAAAACTATAGAATTCTTGTTACACTCCATGATGTGCTTCAACATGTTTTTCATGTGTTCCAGTACAAAAGGAAGGAGTCTCTTTAAGTAAACTGATTCTAAGTTGGTAAAATGTCAATCCATATTGATAAAGAAAGAGCAATGATACATTTTGTGAAGTTTAATAGTTACAGATTATCCCTTCTTATTTACCTAATTAAGCTTGTACTGGCATAGTGTTACTTCTCCATTAGACAGTTTTCGTTCTGATACTTACAGCTCTTAAACGAAATTTTATGACTCTTGCTTTGCGGTTCATTTCTTATTTAGTTTTGGATGTTTTTTCTTTCTACAATCCCATTTAAGAAAACATTCTGTGTAATGATGTTACACATCATTATAGCCCCTGTTATAGCCACTGAGACTATATATGCATGGGCTCCAGTTTCTGGCCTCTCTTTCTAGTAAGTGCCGTGTGAAGGCAAAGAAAGACTAATGCTTATTCTGAAAAATTTAAAGATACGTGTCCTCTTTCTTGAATTGCCAATGTATTGCATACCTGTCTCATTTTTTACGGAATTGCATGAGTCCCAATAGTTTGTTAGACTTAGTGGGACCAATTCTATGTGAATTCAAAGCCTTTGCTAAGTCTTTCCTGTTTATGAATTATCCTTTGGTGCTTTTTTTTCTTTCACGTTTCTGAAAAATGTAGTATCAGGCTTGGTGTTAATGTACTCTCGTGAAACATCTAGTAAATCTAATGCTATGAATTAATTCCTTAGGCAGGGCTAATAAAAGAAAATGCATAGTTTATATTTATGAAGTATAGGACATAGATTTTTTATATGACAGGGTTTTTGTGGTGGTGCTGAAATATCACATCATGTTTGCATTTTGTTATGCTGGTTGCTGTAAGAATACATGTGGTTCTTCACACTCAAAAAGTAAACATTTGGGGTCTGTAGAAAATTACCTTTCTCTAAATAAATGTGTGGTTTGTTTTTTCAAATTGCCAAACTAGTTTTAGAGCATTTTTCTATAATTCTTGGATCCTTTTTTGGTGGGGCATGTGGGGACTGAATGTGGGTGGATGATGATAGTAAGCAAAAAAATATTAAATTTTTTCCCTGTAGACTAAATATCAATATGTAGTTCAACTTCTAGCTGAAATCAAATACAGTCGGGTCTCCTGTATTGCGGACCCGTGGTCTTAGTCGGGTTCTGCGAAACCCTACTTCCCTGTTGAAAGGTAGCACATTAATATGCAAATTTGCCCTGCACCCTCAGATGGCTCCCCGTCGCTGTTTCGGCACTGTGGTGTTGTGTATTGGTTGCTGTGGTGGCCATTCCAGGGGGTAGTGAAGTGGAGCTGCTGCCAGCAGAATGGCACAGGCGGCCGCGCCGTGCCACAGCAGGTCATGCATGCGCAGTTGCGAAAAGGGGCCTCCTTAATCACTAAAAAATCACGCTGCTACGATGTGAAGCCGCAATATGGGGGGCGGGAAGTGCAAGAGGGTCAACTGTATTACTAACTTCTTGTTTGCTGATGTAAATTTATCACCCCTCTCATTCTCAGGTGTCGCAACTTATTGGCCTATTAAATGCACCTAATTGTACGTCCTCTTCCATGTCAATCTCTCAACCTTCCTTTATACTTCTAAAGTAGAGATAATATGTTCCAAAGCTGTCATAATGTTTGGAATTGTTCTACATAAAGCATAATTTCTACCTTTTCCTTTAAAAAAGAAGGGAATGGCTGTAATTGTCCCTTTCAGCCTGATAGTGCTTTTTCCTTGTATCAGAAATGTTATTAACAAGCCACACTGGCAGTTTTCATATAATCTGTGGTATGCTAATGCAGAAGTTTTGTTCTGATGTTGTTCTTTGTAAATACACTATAACTGACACTCACAGCTCTTTCTTTCTCCCTCTCTTTTCTTTTTTTTTTTTTTTGCTTATTTTCTAGTGAAAGTTGTCAGGAAAGTAGTTTTGCACCTTGGCCAGAACTCAAACCCAGCCATCTACTTTTATATGGCAGCAGGACCTAGCAGGGTGTGGACATTCCTGTCTTGGTAGCACAGCACAAGAGTATTTCCTTGCAATTTGTTTGCTCTTCAGTCAGACAAGATGCCAGCACAAGTGACTTGTTACTTGGTAGTCAAGTATTGAACTTCCTGTCTCAACTAGAATGCCAACAATACTCCTATATAAGGTTGCAAACATGGAAATGCATTTAGTTCTGTCGCAAACAACTATCGGTTAGGAAAATTTTACTTTCTAGAACAAAATGCTATATAGCTTGGAGTTAAAAGGAAGCGTAAATATTTAGTGGAATCAATTATTCAGCTTCATTAATCAGAAAAATATTCAAGTTTCTTGAGACAAGTATAAAATAAAGATATCTAAGGTAGAAATTTGCTGGCGAGCATGGTCTGTCAGTCTGGGGATCTGTCTGATTTCTCAATTATGCCTTTAGAATTGCTTGCTTGATTCCTGTCTCTTGCTGCAACGTAGGTACATCTTTCAACCATGTCCTTTTCTTTCATGATCATGTGGTTGATGCGTGTGCACCATCATGTGACCTAACTCCTGCCACTTATACACTGGTGGGAAAGTTTGTTGAGAGGTCCAAATTTACCTCTTTTTCTGGATATTTAAGAGAAAATTGTTGGAGTACCCTGTACTTTAGGAGCTAGTTTATCTGGTCAAATAGGGACAGGCCCTCTACGCAACCCAGCATACAGCAGTGGCTATTAATGAATGCTTGGGGAAGGCATGTCAATAATGTCCAGAAACGTAGAATTTTAATAGTTTTCAGTGTATTTAAGAAAACCCCAGAGCCTGGTGTTTTAANCTCCTGTGAGCCCAGGAGCTGTAGTTATAGGGCCTCGGGCCCCTCCCATGTCACATGCCTTGTGGGCATGTCTTCACATGCCATTGGCAGTCACTCAGCCTGCTCTGGCCCTCAGGCCCCTCCCCTGGTCACATGCCTTACTAGGAGGAGAAGATAAGAAAAGCCCCTCCCCATGCCATATGCCTTGCCGGGAAGGGGAGATAAGATACAGGATCCTCTATTGTTTATCAAGTGAAACGGAGAGAAGCCCCTCCCCTGGCCGCATTCCTTTCAGGGGAGGGAAAGGGAGATAAGAAGAGATACCTATTGTCTGTTCCAGTGAAAAGGAGAAAAGTTTTACCATAGAACAAAAGGCCTCTCCCCATGACAAATGCCTTTCAGATAGGCCTAGGACCGAGGTTATCAAAGCTGCTAAAGTAAATTTCTTTTTTTTCTACATATGCTGCTGCTATTTTTTTTTTTGCTTTTGTTAACGCTGAAATAGTATTTCTATGTTTTACAAGGAACTGTCCACAGTATTAATATTTGAAGTTACTTACAATAGCAGGTAATAAATGTTTAAATAAAGTCATTATTTAGAAGATAATTTTTTTTTTCTGTTTACTTTGTGTAGCAGAATTCATGTATTGGCACACAGCATATATAAACTGTTACTGCATTTCATGCGTCAGAACAGAGGACATTACTGAACTACTGTAAGGCAGATTTGTTTTGTAATTTAGCTTCTATCATTGGCTAATCATGTTTCAACTTTTTTTTTACCTATTGTTTTTTTTTATGATATTTTTCCTTTTTTTTTTAATTAGCAGTGCTGTACCGTATTAAATCAATTCTTCATGTATGAAACAAAGGTGTAAATTTAAACAGAGATACAAAATAGAGGTCCTTATCAGAGCAGAACCAGAAGAACAAAACAAAATGGCAGTACTAAAGTAGAGGTTCCCAAACTTACTCTGCTGAAGTTTGGTCACCGACATTGATAACTAAATGCTTGTTGGTGCCACTAGTGTTGATTTCTCTGGTTTTATAGGCATCTCTCAGAGCAGGACCTCTGTCCTGCATTCATCAACCTGTGAAACACCTGAAACCAGGACCCAGCTCTGTGCTGCTACCTCCTGTAGTGGTTTATCACCGCTTACTTCGCTTCATCCTTTTCTCATCTATCAAAACCTATCCGTGTGCGGAAGGCCCCCTTTGAAAATTGCTCTCATGACAGCACCTGCTTAATGGACATTTAACATGAATTGTAAGTGTAGTACTGGTTACGGGTGTAGCTAAGAGGTACATATATAATGTTCTGTGCTTAGGAATAATGTATGGCAAGTAACTGGTCCCACAAACCCTTCTGCAGATAAGTAATCCTATCAAAGGCAGTTGAGTGTATTTGATTAAGGATTACATGCGGATTAGTGGTCTGCAAGATTAAGAGTACAGCTTGTATCATTAATGAGCATTCACATTTTGTGCAGGAGGCTGAACTAGATGACCTCTGAGATCTATTCCAACTGGTATGATTTTTTGATTATCACACTTGTATTACGCAAAGAGATATTTCATTTGTAAAAAGAACAAAAAAAAAAGATTAATTGAATAAGCGAATCTCTGACAAATCATTGCCATTATTTCACCTATTGCATCATGCTGTAGCATGGAATTGCAAATTTGACCCAAGTTTACAATTGAAAACAGCAAGAGAGATACACTCATGCCTTTTTGTGTATTGCTTTGAATTCCTTGTATACAGTTTTATATCACATCAAATTCCTTGTATAGGAATTCGTTCCTAGCCTACAGTTGACTTGGTTCCAGTTCTGGTACTAGTCCAGAGCAGAGTGCCCGAAAATTTGATGCTTTATATGCAGTCGAACTGTGTTGATGGGCTTAAGCTTACTTTGCCTAATTTAGGTACCACTAGTGCTGAGACTGCAGCAGCAAAGCCAGCAGAGCAGGTTAGCAGCCTAAGAAAGGCCTGAGGCCCTAAAAACTTTCAAAGCAAGGACTCTGAATGTGAGAGTGCATTCTTATATTTAAAAAAAAAAAATCCCAAACCCCCCACCACCCCAAAAAAACACCAACAAAACCCTCCACTGTTAGAATATCCTATATAGATTCTAAAGTATGTAGATGTTGGGATACATGTGAATGATTTTAATAAACAATAAATGTTAAGTAAGTATTAAGATGGACAGTATTGTCATTTAACAAGTTGTATTTTGATTAACAATACTGTGATTCTTCTCGTGTGCCTCTTCTCCAGGGGACTTCATATGAATTTCCTTCTTCTGTTTGGATAAAATTTGTACCCATTGATACACCTTTAACTATTCTCCTTTAATGCTGTTAATTATTTACTTTTAAGCAAGAAGTTGGTGATAAGAGAGGAAATCTCAAAATTACTGCCTGTATATTAGCAAGTAAAAGGCTAATCATATTCACATATGTGTGATCAGAAATGTTTTAATGTCACCTTTTACGCCTTCCAAATATGTGAATTAATCTCACTACCAGGATATAAATGTTGTCATATCTTACTGATTAGCAGTGTATTTCAGGAAAATGTTTGGCTATATAGTTTTATTTAAAAATACAAGGAGGATGGTAACATTGCAAGTATTGATTGAAGGACTTGCCACATCTCTTGGACCTTGGGGAGTACGGAAAGCAATCAAAAGGAGTAAGAGGTGTTAGGAAGGAGCAGTTATTTCTTTATGTTACTCTTCACCACAAAGAAGTTGTATACATTTTATTCTTTTCAAATAATATTGATGGGATGTTATCTGATTATGGGATGAGAGAATCAAAAGGCTGAATGCTAGAATAAAGTGCTAAAGACTCCTAAGTCATGAGGACTCGATGGTGTTTGATCATTTAGTGGTTCCAAAGGATGAAGTGGCTGATCTGCTAAGAAGAATGCTTCTCCTTAGGATGGGATGCTCTGCCAGAGGGCTGGAAGCTGTCAAATGTTGTACATGCCGTACTTTTAAACTGAACACAAGGAGCAGAGCTGGAATTTGCAGACCAAGGACTCTTATTTTAATGCCACTTAAGTAGATTTGAATACTGCATGGATAGTCAAGTAGTTCTGTGAGCACAAGATCCAACATCCGCTAGCTTCCTGTGTAGTTGTATCTTGGAGGGAATGAAAACTACCAGCTGCAGTTGGGGTACTTGGAAGCTGTGTCTCTTATGTGTGTGCTTGTTCCTTGTACTTCAGCTTAGTCAGTTTGTGTGTTGTTCTTCTCTACCCACGTACCCAGTACTTGGTTTTCTGAATTCTTACTGAACTGTGAAGAACTTCTCAATTTTTGTATTTGACAAAGTTTGCAATCAGGTAATGGGTTCAAAAGTTAGAAAAGGTTAGGCCTAACCTAAGCAGACATGTTAAACAGCCTAAATCTCTTCTGTGTTTAGCAACCTAAACAAGGGTCTAAGTTGCTTCTGTTGTTAGAACAGAGAGACGCACCCAGGTATTCATGCACTCACCATGTGTAGTTCATTCCACCTTAAACTTGCAACGTATCCCCTCTGGCCAGGAACCAGCCCAGGCAATTTTTATGTGGCCCTGCAAACACTCATTTTTGGTGCCATTGTGGGAATGATGAACTGTGATGCAGAGATGGAACTGAAAGTTAAAGCAGTCCAGGATTATGCTGTACTAATTTCAATGGCAAAGCTGTCGTTTACCTTGTGATTTATGCTTCGGTGACAACAGTAGGTTTTTAAGTGCTGACATTTGTAGCTGCAGTTAGCTATGTGGTCTTGTTTCCTCATTTTCTCTCCCGTATTAGCAGAGTCGTTTGTGCCATCACCAGTGACTTGAATCAGAATGTGGATCCTGAAGAGTCGATGGCAAGCAGCAATTTTTAACCCGAGTTAGTTCCGCAGCATGGTGTAGTGGGTGGCTCCACCAGCAGTTAATCCACACAAACGTGGTTGTGGAACAAGGACGAGAATAAGCAGCAGGAGGGTCATACCTTTTTGAACTGGCATTTTACCAAAATAGGTGCTCATCATTTTACGCCTCTAGAATCTGTCTTAGATGTGATTCATCTTCTTCTCAGATAAGCATCCAAAATAAAATGCTGCGTATATCCTGTAAAATGAGAGTTGTGAGGAACTTGAGGGCAGTCTTCCAAAGCTGGCTGTGTTAGCATAACAGTGGTAGATGTCATTTGGTATCTGTAGTTACAAAATAATTCATGTAAGGAGTAACTTGAATTACTTGGAAGATAATTCTATATTCCAAGTAAATGTTCTGCAAAAATACACGTACCATGTCCTTATGAAAACTTCTTCGAAGGAATGTATAAGAAACAGGCCTAAATTTATTGAAATAGTGCTCTGCAGTAACATTAAATGGAAGGTTTTTATCTGGGCATTTCTGCTGAAATGAATTGTCCATCTGGCTTCATTAATTCCTTTATACTTACTTTACTGATCACTGCATATACATACCCTTCATGTAGTTTTAAATGCTATCAATAAGCAACAAGTTCTTGAAAACAAACTAAAGAATTTTCAGTAAGTTTACAGAAAATAAAGCTGTGCTATTTCTTGCTTTCAGTTCAATTCCTTCAGATTATCTGTAGATTTTCAATAATGGCAATACATTCATTCTGCCATTTGGAGGAGCTTGTGCCACAGAATAATGATCTGGAGAAAGCTCACTTATTTGCAAGGAAGAGCCTTCATTTGGGACGTAGCTCCGATGCAGCTAAGAGGTGCTTTCTCAAATTCGGGTAAGTTTTCTTAAATTATACTTACTTGGGTTCGGTCAGATGGGATTTCATTTAGATTAGCATACATGCAGTGTCCTGTCAGAGCCTTTGTGTTGGTCATTTGACATGTGAAATTTATTGAAATGAAAAGGCACATGCAGTAGAATGCATGCTTATGAG
This sequence comes from Pitta sordida, assembly GCA_013390025.1. NCBI lineage: Eukaryota > Metazoa > Chordata > Aves > Passeriformes > Pittidae > Pitta > Pitta sordida. The sequence goes on along the minus strand of WEKX01018105.1, from coordinate 193,592 downwards.
AGGAGTGGAAGAAAATTGTTGTCTGGAAAATAATTTTAGCACCATTTATCATCACTGGAATAGCTGTTGATGATGGAGCGTATCATGATCTCAATGACACAATTCCCTTTTACTGTGAGTTTTTCAGAATTTTCTTGTGTGATTATTATATGTAATAAATATATTTTTTTAGGTCAGGAGTTGTTCTTTGGGATCTAAATGTTAGTTACTAAATCTCAAATCATTCTGAGGAAGTAAAAAGGATGTAATCATCAGGTTTTCACAACTTAGAAATTTTTGTATTCGAAAAATCAGCTTTTGAATTTTCTGCCAATCAGATTCTTTTTCCCTAAAATGGGTTCTCTCACTGAGAGAACTCACTATTCACCAAATTCACTTTGGTGTTCCAACCAGCAGCCAAACAAGTGATAATTTGGAAAAAAAACCCAACCAAATGCTTCTTATCAGAAACGCAGAGTATGGTTTGTCAGCCTTTTCAGAGGTGCACAAGTCCAGAGTCTTTTTAAAATACCTGTCTCCTCTGTTGCTAAATGACTGGATCACTTATGTCTTTATAGATGCATATATAATCTGAGAGACCTTAACAATACCATTTGTCTTGCTAATAGCCTACTGAATTAATTACAAGTCCTCGATGTTTCAAATTCAATACTTTAATATTTTTTGTGTCTAGAAACAGAGGCTCCTATTCTGTATGTTTTTGTGCACGTGCTTAACTTCTTATGAATGCCTTCCTGGTAGAGCACTGATGCTAGGAACTTCAGTGACAGAAACATCACTTTTAGTGTGAGCCTTTAGTTTAATCCCCTAATACTTACATGAAGATACTGTTTAAATAAATGCTTTATAAATGTAATGGATAATTAAAAATCAGAAACCGGTTAAGAAAAGCTTTTGAACTGCTAGTGTACTCCAAATAAGAACATTAGCAGTGAAAAGGGGGCTGTTGCTTAAGTGAACTTCTAAAAGTTGAAATGCATTTCAATAAAATCATCACAAAACATAATTAATTCTGGAGATACGTAGTGCTTAAATTTTCTGGTCTTACTTGGCAGTATCAATGCTGATAGAATAGTGTCCACCAGGTACAATTTTAAAATGTTTTTTTGTAAATGCTACAGAATTATAAAAACAGAGGACTTTGATGTATCTGACTTTATTTTTAATGTAGGTGAAGAACAATATATATTATTAAGTTTATTAGACTTTCCTGTTGGTGAGAATGGATTCTAGCTGTACATGAGGTCAAACATCTTTTGAATGTGGTTCCACAGAACCCAGAGTAGGACAAGAGCAAAACAGAAACCACATTCAGTGATATTCATAATAATGTTTATAATTCCTATAATGTGGCTACTGAGAGCTGAAAATGGGTTTTTTCTGACTCTTTTAGCAAAGCAGTTAAACTTTTATTGTTCCTAGCACAACTTCAAGTACACGCAGAAAAATTGGGTTTTCTTGACAGAACAGGAGTCCTACATCTGAAGAGTAAGTAGGTAAGTTATTTCAGATTGTGTTATTTCGGCAAGTTAACAGTAATTTCAGTTACTTGTAATGCACAGAAATATACAAAAATACTTGATTTGTCATGCATCAAGAAGTCTCAAATATTTTATATCAGTTTCTGTTTGTTGGTTGTTCTTTTCCATTTTTATCTGATGGATGGAATTTCTGAAAGTATTCAGCTCTGTTTTCTAGATGTGTTTTCTGTGAAATCAATGAGCTGACCTGAGTGGGAATAAAGGTTGGTTTATCTTTAGTGAGTCAAAGTTAAGTTGTCAATAACTGATGTTGAAATCCTATCCTTGAAGTGCTAGGTCTATGACATTTTGTGGGATGAGAATCTCAGAACAGACTACTGGGAACTCCCAAGCTACAGTTCAGGTAAATAACTTCTTTGGAGGAGGAAATTATATGTTTTTTCTTTTTAAAATTATGATAATTAAGTAGCAGAGGGTGCAACTTAAACTATAAATATTTTCCACTTAGCATTTAATTTAAAATAGATATGTCTATATTGGTGAGAGGATGTTAGTTGCAGTTTGAGCCGTATATACGTAGTTATCTAACATTTCAGCAGTACTGTTCCTAAAGAGGACTTCTATGCTGACACAGAACATGAATGTCTAGTTCTAATTCCAACCACGCTTTTATTTTGCTTCCAACAAGTAGCTATGAGTGTATAGCTAATCTAACTACTGCATTTTCCATTTTGTAAAGATGATGTTTTTTGGTAATACGTGCATAATTTAGAACTAACAGCTTTTATACTGGAGTAAGTGTTAGGGGCTGTTCAAATCATGGGATTAACTTGTTTTTTTCCTGTTCCTGCTGGTCCCCACTTTCTCCAGGGACAGGGCAGCTCAGCTGTTTGTGTTGTGACAGCTCAATATTGTTTGTAACCTAGAGCTAGCCTTAAGGTCACCTGGAACCGGCGCTATTGTAATTTATTTCTGCTGTTGGGAAGTACAGTGGTGTAGCAGGTACTGTTGCCTCAGTAGTAGAGGCAGGAAACTCAGAAAGGAGCAGGGTGTGCATTGGCAGCAGGAATTGTTATGGCCATCTGTGGTAACTTGTGCTAGTTTATCACCCAGGGGGGGAGTAAAAAGTGGAAAATAGTTCTGCAAGTGTTAGAAAAAGAACAATAAACTTTCCTGGTTAAAAAATAAAAAGTTTTTCTTCTGAGTGGTAGGGTTTCAAAGAGAAGCCATGAAAGATTTGGGGATTTGTTTTTAAGACTTACCCAGTTTCAACCAGATTTCCTTCCTTGCCTTCTTCAAAACCAGAAAGGTACTATAAAAGATCAGTATTTAAAGATCAAGACCAAGAATAAAAATGGAGGGTATTTTAAGATAAAAGATTACAACAAATCAAAGAAAGACATGTATTACCTTTTTAGATATTTAACTTCACAATGACATTAACATCAATGAGATGCACTTAGGGTTTTCTATGTTCAGTTCTACAGGCAATATAGGATGTGAGAGATACAGGTGTATCTGATGCAGATAACCAGGTTTAAGAAAGTAAGCAACTATTGCGGACAAGCAGTTGGTTAAATAAAAGTGTTAAAATACAAGTAGTTTTATAGTATCTTTCTAATTAAGTAGAAGAAGTATTGCATGCTTGTAAAAAGTTGCATGTTCATAAGTGATTAAAATGCAGGGTTTTTTTATATTCCTCCTACAGAAATCAGAAATCCCTGTAATTCTTGCCATGAGATATACTAACTAAATGACTTGGGCAGATTTCTGCTCCTCTTGAGTTTGTAAAAGTTATAGAAACTCTGAGCAATGGTTACTAAGGGTTCTTTGTAATTAAAAAAGAAAAATCACACAGCAAATTAAGTCTATTTTAAGAGACAGTTCCTATCACTGTAGGTAGGGATGTGCCATGAGCACTTAAAAGTAGAAGTATCTGAGCAACATATAAGCCCAGACATCTCTGTGAGTAACACATTGATGGATTAGTTTTCTGGAATATCTTAGTTCCCTTCCTCTTTGGAACACAATTAGCTTCTTGCCCCCTCAGAAAGACATATTTTAACTTGTTCTTGGGACTTGTGTTACAAGAATGTCTAAGAGAGGGCTCATTGCCTGTGCAGGCTGATGCCACTTTAGTACAGTGGTGAGTGTCCCTGCCTGCCATGCGGGAGACCAGGGTTTGATTCCCGCCGGGGAGGCAGTGGTGGTTTAAGAGTTGGACTCGATGATCCTTGTGGGTCCCTTCCAACTCACAATAATCTGTGAATAGGTCACCTTAGGGCTTAACAACAGTGGCAGGACTGGATACCACCCAACATGCTATGCTAGTTTTGGTTCCTAGCATCATGAGGTTCCTTGGAGAGCAGGCCCAGAAATTTGTTATCCTGGCCATCAGCTTCCAGCTTAAATTTCCTCTTGAATCTGACCATTTTAGTGTCTTTATATTGGGCTGGTTGGTTACATTTTTGAAAGAGAAGACTCTTTTCCCTTACCTGCAACACAGCTATGGGAGTTCCAAAGTTATCAAACGAGGAGTCTAATTAGTACATCAGAGGGGGATAGTCAGTGACTTGAATTTCAGTTTGTTGCAGCACTATGAATACAGCAGGGATTTAGAAATCTGGCTTTGGGACTCCAGATACTTCAAAAGCACAGTGGTTCAGCTTAAGCCACCCTTAAATTAAGGGGCTAAGTATTTCGGTTTACAGATGGAGGAAGTGCCCTCTGCTTTGGTTTGAAGACTGTGATTGGAGACTAACCTTTTTGCTCGTATCTATACATTGTTTTCACGACTACTTCCAGAAACGATTTACTCTGTAGCTCATTGGCGAAGGTGATGACAATTTTTCAAGCAATATCTATTTTGGCACAACCTTGTGTTTCTAAACATCATGTAAGGGTGTTTAGTCTAGTACTTTAGAGTCTGACCTGTTTCTGTAACTGCTTTTTCTCTCCTGTGTTTTTAGAGACCTTGTTTTTTGTTGCAATTTGCTGTGGACTAACTTCCTACTGGATCATTTAGTCCTGAAGACATCAGTCTCCAACTTTGTTTATCTGACTTTCCTTCACACAGTCAAGGGTAATGAATAAATACTTACACCTCTTAGGGGCATAACATGGAGCCACAGGCAAGTGCTATGTGGAGTGAATTTCCTAGTCCTGTTTTATTCAGCAGAATACATATATCCAAGATTAATCTCACCTTAGTAACAAAGAAAGGAGGATCTCTGAAGACGGGAAAAAGTATCTTGGCTGAGGAATTTGGGGGAAAAAGCTTTGGAATCTCCAGGATAAATAATTATTTTCCTCAATTTTTAAATTTTGATTCTATACTATCCTATAGTTAGAAAATTCTGCATATGTCAAAAAGAGCAGTGAAGTTCACAGGTTCACAGGTTATTCTGAGTTGGAAGGGACCCACAGGATCATGTAGTCCAACTCCCAAGCGAACGCCCACCCAGGGATCAGACCTACAAGCGTGGAACCACGGGCACCATTCTCCATCCATCCAAGCCTCCAGACATCTAGACCATGTCACTAAGTTCCTCATTGAGTCTTCTCTTAAACACCTCCAGGTATGGTGACTCCACCACCTCCCTGGGCAGATCATTCCAATGAGCAATCACTCTCTGTGAAAAACCTCTTCCTAACATCAAGTCTAAACCTACCCTGGCGTAGTTTAAGACCATGTCCTCCTGGTGTCGTCAACCTGAGAGAAGAGACACACACCCACCTGGCTGCAACCTCCCCTCAGGTAGTTGTAAACAGCAATCAGGTCACCTCTGAGTCTTCTCTTCTCCAGGCTGAACAACCCCAGCTCCTGCAGTCACTCCCCATAGGGCTTGTTCTCCAGTCCTTACACCATCCTTGTTGCCCTTCTCTGGACCCTCTCAAGCAGCTCAACATCCTTCTTAAACTGGGGAGACCAGAACTGCACACAGTACTCAAGATGTGGTCTGACCAGCACCGAGTTCCGGGGAAGGATAACTTCCCTAGTCTGATTGATTTATAAGTAATAACTTGCAGTGTTGCATCCTTCACACTGCATCCTTCACATTGCATCCTTTCTGTATGTAACATGTACTTCAATTTAATTTATTACAGAATTTATTTGTAGCGTTAAAAAATTTCAATTTCTGTGTAATAGACCACATTTACTGGCAGGTCTTTAAAGTGCTCTATTAACTATTTGCAATGACATAATTTTTCTAAATAGAGATGTCATGTTTCTTTAGGATTATTTTCTATATAATTACATAAATATATGTGAAATAATATGTGTAAGTATATATATAATATAAATATAAATCTATATAAGACTTTATATGCCCATCCCATTAATTTATGACGGGATGCTACTGTTGTAAGGATTGTGTTCTTGATTTTTCTTTTCTTTTTTTTTTTTTTT
>WEKX01018105.1:165541-187619 GCA_013390025.1 Pitta sordida | reverse complement strand
CACTTCAGCTTGTAATACAGATCCATCTCTAAGATGAAAACAAGTTTAGGCTATAAAAATTAAATATTTTACTCTTCTTTTAATAACTAATATATCTATTGGCACATTCTATGAAGTAGCTAGATTATGGTCATTAAAGTTCACTTTTGATAAGCAAGTTACAGCTGTAAATACAGTTGGCCCTCTTGCACTTCGCGCCCCCTGTATTGTGGCTTCAGATCTTAGTGGCATGATTTTTTAGCGATGTAGGAGACCCGTTTCGCAACTGTGCGTGTGTGACTTGCCATGGCAGCGGCGGCGGCCTGGGCGGCAACGGGGGCGTGGGTGACGGTGGCAGCGACGGCGGCAGCGCGGCCGCTGTTCAATGCAGAAGTCGGGCTGCGCGGGTCCCAAATAAGACTGTGGGTGTGTGATGTAGGAGACCCGACTGTATTTCACTTTATCCAAAGGTTCCTGAGAGCAGGAATTATTTTTGCCGGAGATGGAGATAGGGAGACAAAAACAATGCATGTATGCATTTATCTTCAGTCTGTTTTGGAAGCTATTATTAAAAAAAACATAAGTAAGGAGGAAAGTGTATTCTTGTTCTGTTGGGTGATTCTTGTGTCTCAACTCTGTGGTCTTGGAGTTACCATTCATAGTGTCCCAAGGAGAATACACTGGTTTAAGCTATTTTTTCTTTTTTGGGGGGGTTTGTTTTTTTTTTTTGTCTCCTTTAAAGATGACTTGGGTAAGTTTGTTCCTTTAGAAGCAAAAAAAAGTGGGGATTTTTCGGCAGCACAGCCTGAATTTGCAGATGCTGTTTCAAACAACCAAATAAGTATAGATATTGGTGGAAATAACATTGTGCAGATTAACTAAAAGGATTTTACTGTATAACTACTTGCCTGTTGTTGTCATTGGCAAGTCAGAGATAATTTCCAAAGCCGTAGTCTGGCACAGGAGGAGTAATTGCTTTTATGTGTATTTTTCAAGCCAAAACACGCCCTTTGCTTTTACCAGTGTTTTTACGAAGATTCAAAATTACCACAGCATTGTTGCTGAAAAAAACCAGTTCATTTTAAAAGAAAAAGTATTATGAAAACAGTAGTGACACCTGAGTGGCACACAGAAAACACCTGTCAGCTGAACTCCTGACAGAATCTGGCAGAAATTCAAAGTCTGGTTTGTCTCTAGTAATTCCATTAACATTTCAAAGGTTGGTGATGTTCTGGGTATTACACAGGAGGGATTACTTTTTAAGTTAAGAATTAGTACTCTAAAGCTTTGCCTGCACTAGGAATATTGCTGCTATCTTGCAAGAGGTAAATGGACCATATCTGAGAAACTAAGTTCACTATCAGACGTTTTTCTACTTTATCTGTACTGGCATGATTAAAGTATCAGCCAGCTTTCCCCATAGTGTGAATAGAGCTGTATCAGTATAAAACTGTATATACTGTTAGAAGGAAATAACCTAGGAGGGCTGGCCTAATTCCAGAAATTGTTTTTAATTATACCTATTGCAGTTGCTATGCCTGTATAAACTTATTTGTGTTGGAGACCTTACACCAGATGAAAGTGACTTCATTCTAGTTTATTTGCCCTTATCCATACAGCCTCATAAGAAATTATGCCACTTCAGTTTCATAGGTTTTTGATTTGCCTTTGTGGACAAACTTGCTCTTTACACTGACTTATCTCCATTTATGTTAGAGGATATACATGATGAGTGATTTAACACTAAAAATGCTGCGTCTTCCTTCCTGATATAAGCCTAATCTGTTCAGTTAATACTAGAACAAGCACAGTTTATTGTGAAGGTTAGAAGGCTGTGTGTGCCAGAACCTATAGAGCAGCTGTCTTCAGCCCAAATCCTAACAACTCTAGGTTATTCTTTATAGAACACGAGGTTTTACATACTCCTACCAACTTTCCACTACGGTTTTACAGATCAGTGTCTTGCCTCATTTGTCTGCTGTGTAAATGAATCTTGTCCAGCGTGTATGTATTACCAGAGAAAGAATTAGGAGTGTTGAAGACAGAACATCAGAAGTTGGATCACTTGCAAATCAGGCTGATCTGCATGTGCTTGTTCTATAAAGATATTGCTGAGCAGATTCAGATGATGTCTGTTTTAAAGCTACAGGTGAGGGAGAGTTCTTTGATGCCATTGTGGAAGGTGGGGAGGGGATGGGGATGGGGATTGGGAGAAGACTGAAAATCAGTATAACACTTCTGCCCTAAGCCTGGGAGCAGTAAAGAGAGGACGTCATCAGAGACAAACTCACATGAACAGAAAGAGCCAAAAGCCCAGAGACCTTTGACCATTCAGAGAACATTCACTAGGTTTAATTAGCTGTTTTCTGTCATGTGCTTATTGACTGTTTCTTCCACCCTCTTGCTGCCCATTTTGCCTCTTCACTTCTGCTTCGTTCCTGCCTACTACATACCCTTTCCCCCACCCAACCTGCCCACCTTACCCTGTATCTCCTTGTGGTTTTGTTTGAAAGCAAAATGTAGAACTACTGTTACATTTACTAGGGTCCTGCTGTTTGTGCTGTGTGTGAACTTTCTCCCCATGCTGTCTTACCTGTTCAGGCTGTTGGGTTTTATATGATTTGGGACCTTTTGCTGTTCTGTGTATATGCACTATCCAGCATAATGAAACCTCAATTTTCATTAGTCCTTAGAAGACCTTAAGAATTATTAATGTTCCTTTATCCTGATCTTTTATAAAAAATCTTCTATAGGCAAATGACCACCCTTGATGAGATGAGGTATTTGAGATTTCACAGAGTAAAAGGAATTTTGCTCCTTCACTTGTTCTGTAGGTGAATTACTGATTTAAAAGTATAATGTTACAGCTGTGGTTATATTAGTGTCCAGCATCATATGATGAACATTTCAGAATTAATTTTATATTGACTATGTTTACGTTACACTTGCAGTGGTATGGAAACTGCTGGTTTGTTTTCCATGTCTTACAGCTACTGATATCATTTGCTTTCTAGGAACCGTTTTGATGGGTGTGGGTTGCTTGTCAGAAAACCATTCCGAAGCTTGAGTGCAAAACAAGCAGGGTACTAATGATGAATATGGATGGGTAAGGATAACAATGGATATGGCATCTTCAAAAGCAGTGGCATTCTGGTAAGAATTTGCATGTAGTTTATTAAACACTACTTGATAGTTCTCAGTAAAATGTGTTTGTGTATCACACTGGAGATTTGTCTGGTGAAATTTTGTTGGAAAATGTGAAAAGTAGGAGGATTGCTCTATATCGTGCAGTATTTTAAATTCTAAAGCAGTGTACGACAACTTTACTTAGCAGTGACTTCTTACATATAAAAAGAGTGATAGTATCTTTTTAGAAAAGTAAGTTATTTTAGAGACGCAGTGAGTGGCCATGTTTTGCTCACTGTTTGTGAGCCTGTTTCTCTGAATATTTAGAACTGAGTATTTTTGAACTGTTATTTAAAAAAACAGCTTTTTTCACTCAGAATACGTTATTGCTAACCTCTGGTGGCATATTTCACCACTACACATGTACTTGTTCTAACAGGCATTGAATCCAACTTTGCAGGAGATAAGGAACAATTATTGACAAACTAATCATAGCTGGAAACTTTTAATCCTTGTATAGGTTAAAAAAACATAACGGCAGTGGGCTAAATTACTATACTGGTACTAGTTTATTGGAAGTTCCACACTATTTAAGTAATCCACAAGATTAGAAAATGCAGGTAGAGACATCAGTGAAATTTCTACTGTAACTGTAGTATAGTAGAAGTGGTTCCTTTTAATTTGGTATTTGAAATAATTTAGGCCAACATTTCCATAAGGAAAAATTCTTGTTTTCACCGAAGCCAAGTATATTCTTATTTGTGTAGATACTGACTTGTTGAAATTCCCAAAGAATTTGTGCCTGTTTTTCTTCCTCTCTTTGAACCCCACTGGTGGCTGATATTGGAGTGGAACTGTTGTGGTACCAGCTGGCAGTTCTTAAAGCGTCCTTGTAAAGGTGTTTTGAGGTGCTGGATATGAATATGCTGTGTAGTAAAGAGCTGCATGGGCACTGAGCACTCTTGTGATGAAGTAGTTCCATAGCTGAGATGGCTGTTCCAGCAGCGCGCTACTGCCAGTGACATTGGGGTTTTGGCGCACCTCAAGAACTCTTAATTTTGTCATGCCATGCAGAAAACTGTGGTGGCTCAGGAGCTGATTCACAAGCAGATTAGGCATTTATCGGACAGAGTGTGTTGGTTAGAGGGGTGGTGGTTAATGTCTGTATTCTGTCCACTGTGTGCCTGTCAGAGGCCTTAGCCCTGTTGAGAGGCCAGGATAAGGACCTCAGACACATCGTTGTGCTCACACAGATACTTCCCAGGGGCACACGATGAGAGCAGGAAGGACAGTAGTGTATCCTTGGGGGGCAGAGGACTGGCCAAGCTGACAGAATCCTGTTGCACCACACTCAGTTGCACGGTACAGATGTTCATCATAGCAGGCAGTGTTAGTTCAAACAGAGTGTCCTCACTGAGATACTGTGAGAGAAAGTACAGGGAACTCCTGGTAGGTGAGCTCCTGAGAGGTCCGTGCCAGACTCCAAAGGTCTGATATAAGGGCATAAGTTAGACCTGAAAAGATTAATGTAAGTAGTCTTCTTATTTGAAATTTGTTTGCTATGGAAGGTGACTAATAGTGACTTGTATTTGATATCCCTCTCTGTAACACTCAGCTTTACATTTTTACTTTCTAGGTGAGAGAGAGAGAAAATCTGGCCCTCAAAGTGCTGTTTACTCATTCCAGTGCCAAAATGCAAAACACAAATCAGCAACTGTTATTTAAGGGCATAGTAGATTGCTTCAGCTGCACTGGACAAATATACATTAGATATGTGAATATAAGCTTAGATACCTGTTTTGTTGTATCTATAAGCTGTTTTTTTTTTAACTGCTGTAATTCTTTAGGCTAATGTAGTAACTTGGGATGAGGAAGTTAGGCTGCTTACAACTTTTTTTTTAACCTCAGGCTAATCTTTCACTCAGGTTCATTGCATGGCAATGGTTAGTTTATCTTTTTATATTTTAAGCCAACTTTGGGAGGGGGAGGGTGGGAAGGAAGGGATAATATCTTCTCAATTTAAATCCCCTCAAATTCTAAAGGATGATATTAATGAAGAAAAACATAGTTTGTAGCTTCTGTCTTATAGAAGTATCTGATTTGTACTTGCAGTATTTATGAAAGTCAAGTCTAGAGTGTCTTTTTGTGTTGCTCTTTTCTAAGATGACTGTACTGGCTGCTATTGTTTCAAATAAAAACAGTTAAGTGATTGACTTGTAAAAGAGTTGACTGTCATTTACTGCTTAATTCCTCTTTTGCTGAATCCTTTCTGTGATATTGACTTAATTTGTGACACTTTAATAGGTGCAAGCCTTAGGGGGAAAATGTTATAGTTCTTTCACAATTCATTAATTTGTGGATATTTGTTAGGTTGTTTCCACGCTGAATGACTCATATGTTAAATGAACATGCCAGCCTCAAGGCATGCCCTCACTATTTGCAGCCCATAGTGAAACCTGATACCATTACAAATAAAAACGTGAAAGATGCTTATACCCATTTGAATCCTTGAGAAGTTTTCTGCAGTTTGGACATGTACACTAGCAATTACTCAACATACATTTTTTTCAAAAAGCCGTGTTTTACCAATTCTGATTGCTCTTTTCCACGTGTTTTGCTGAGTTTGTAAGCTACATCTGTCTAAATTGGAACTAAGAAATAGTGATTTTTAATTTTTCTTTTTTAATAAAGTGGCACAGTTTCAATGTGTATTAATTTCTGGACTATTTTTTGAGTGGCTATAGAAGTATCTGATTTGCATTGCCACCTGTGTATTTTTTAAGGTAGTTAGACAGATTGAGAAACTGCTTTATTTGGGAAGTTGATAGCACAGATCTAATGCTCTCCACATGGTGAAAACGCTACTACAGTGAATCCCCGTTACTCGCAGGCTGTTGGGTCTGGCCCACCTCACGTGAGTTGTGAAATCTGCAAAGATAGCGAACCCACTATGTAGTCAAGTACGCCACACCCGTAGCCACGTTCCCTCCCCGTATAAGGTCTGGAGGAGGGTCCTGAGAGTGGGGCTTGTTTCAGATGTCTGGCTGTGCTCTGCTGAGACGGGCAAGCACCAGGGCGTGGGGGCAATCACCGAGGTCGCTCCCAGTTGCGGGAGTGACTGGGACGGGGATGGGATTGGGGCAGGGTTGGGTGCGCCGGGAGCCCTGCGAGTGGGGCGGGGGGGAGCGGGGATGGGGCTGGCTGTGCGAGGGGGGAGTCAGCGCCATGAGCGGCGGGGAGGGGGGCCGATCAGACTGAGGTCACAGTAGTTTCTGCGCATGCACCAGGTCCCGCAACTCACTGGAAAATCAACAGCGAGTATGGGATCCCGCAAATTACGGACCGCAACTATGCGAAGGATCACTGTATTAGATTGGACCATTTGACCCCTGGTTATCTTAGCTCTCCTTGAATTTTGGCTTTCTTAACAATTTAATTTTCCGTTGTTCAATAAGAATGTGAAAGACAAACCAGATTTACCTATTGATAGTGTCACATAAATTAACGTTTACAATACAGAAGCTTCACACCAGAATGTTGCAAGAAGACGACTCTTTAGTATCTGTAACAGAGATGAACACTCACAGCAATGAGACGAGAGGAAAGGTTTTGAAAAGTATGAGATGTAAGATTTTTCTGATATTGTTCTGAATCTTTAGGACATTTGGGGGTTTTCATGTGCCATGTACTGTAATCCCTCAAATACCNTTCAGATGTCTGGCTGTGCTCTGCTGAGACGGGCAAGCACCGGGGCGTGGGGGAAATCACCGAGGTCGCTCCCAGTTGCGGGAGTGACTGGGACGGGGATGGGATTGGGGCAGGGTTGGGTGCGCCGGGAGCCCTGCGAGTGGGGCGGGGGGGAGCGGGGATGGGGCTGGCTGTGCGAGGGGGGAGTCAGCGCCATGAGCGGCGGGGAGGGGGGCCGATCAGACTGAGGTCACAGTAGTTTCTGCGCATGCACCAGGTCCCGCAACTCACTGGAAAATCAACAGCGAGTATGGGATCCCGCAAATTACGGACCGCAACTATGCGAAGGATCACTGTATTAGATTGGACCATTTGACCCCTGGTTATCTTAGCTCTCCTTGAATTTTGGCTTTCTTAACAATTTAATTTTCCGTTGTTCAATAAGAATGTGAAAGACAAACCAGATTTACCTATTGATAGTGTCACATAAATTAACGTTTACAATACAGAAGCTTCACACCAGAATGTTGCAAGAAGACGACTCTTTAGTATCTGTAACAGAGATGAACACTCACAGCAGTGAGACGAGAGGAAAAGTTTTGAAAAGTATGAGATGTAAGATTTTTCTGATATTGTTCTGAATCTTTAGGACATTTGGGGGTTTTCATGTGCCATGTACTGTAATCCCTCAAATACCGCGAGAGTTGGTTCCAGAAAGATGCCGCAGTAAGTGCAATCTGTGAAGTAGTGGTAACGATGGTAAAGATGTGATGTATTGAACATGCGAATGGTGAACTGCCATTACTGGGATTACTGTAGTATTAACTATAAGCTTGAATTGTGTCATATATTGAAAATATGTGCATGGCTCCGAAATTTTTGTTCTCTAGATGACAGAGCTGTGGTTTTGAGAGGAGTAAGACAGTTTGCTGTAAGAGGATAGATACAACATATCACAAGTCAGGTATTTTAGTTTTTACATGATGGTCTTGTTCTGCTGTGCACAGTATGTAGTAGAGGAATTTATGCCAAGGTGAAGAGATACATTTATGAGAAGACCACTCTTTAATATAAATGTTTCACTTAACACTACTTGTGGCTGTACATTAGGTGTGAGGTTTTCTGTTTATGTCCCTGTTCATTTTCAGGAGGAGGTTGTCACTGGTCACCTAACCCTACTTTCACTGATGTGGAGCTTGTCTATCCCACCCCTTGTCAGGTTTAGGCTTTAAGGCTGTAGGCACATTAATAAAATCTATGTGCAGCTATTAACAAAATCGATCATGATTTCTACAGGAAACACTGGAAGGCCACAAATGTAACCATTTGGATCTTGTTTCTACTTCTAGAACCCCAGATCAAGTCATCTCAAGTCACTAAAAAATGTCTTATTAAAATGGTATAAACATATGACGATAATATTACTGTTTGATCTTCAAGTGATGTTTAAGTATAGGTAAGGAGAGGAAGGAGGTAGCAAAGGGGAAATACAGTACATCAGAAATTACTGCTCAGGCCAGGCTGATGTGTTTGAGAGGATGGTGTGTAGATGCAGAGGATGGTATCTCTGCCTCCTGTACCACTGTATTTGCTCTGTAATTAACCTAAGTAGCAACAGCAAGCCAGAAAGCAGACAGGCTGGTACATTCCACATGCACAGGTGTAAAAGCTGCCTCACCAGACTGCATTTCACGCAGTCTTCTCTGTTCTGAGTCTTTGGCATGTCAAGAGCCTTTCTTCATTTTGCCTGGAGAGATCCTGGAATTTTGCTTGTGTCTGCTGCAGCATGTGCAGTTTTAGTCCTGCTCTCACTTTCTCACTTGTTTCAGTGCGTTTTATTCTGGTTTATTCATTGCACGATGAAGATGAGCAGCTCTAAGGTAAAGTTCAGGGACAGAATTCTGAGGAACAAATCAAGGTTTCGTACAAGCATAGAGGTGCATCGATTGTCAGCGGCTGCCGGTACCGCCCTTTTCCTTTTGCTCTCGAATCCTTCGGTGCTTTTTCTCCTGAGGTGGTGTTCTCACCCGTGTCTGTGCTCAGCTCCGCCAGCCACCGAGCACACGGTGACATAAGCACGTTCTCTGTGGGATCAGAGCTGGACCCAGCGCCATCACAACTCTCTCCCTGGGCACGGTCAGGGCATGGGCACGGTGGGCGGGAGGCTCCTGCCCGGCCTTGGCGGCATTAGGACCCAGCAGCTGTCTCCTCCCTCTATTCCTCCTTCCCTCCCTCCCTCCTGGCGGCCCCGGGGAGCAGCAGCCGCCTGCAGCCGGCCGGGGCCGGGACCGGGGCCAGCCCCGGGGCTGTGGCTGAGGAGGGACTTTGCCCGCCGGCCCAGCTGGTGCGCCCGCCACACACTGGCTTCGCGTCTGCTTTGTTTGGTGCCTCTGTAGCACAGACTTACATCTTCCTTTAATGGTTACGCTGTGCAGAGTGGTGCTCGTGTTCAAAAATGTGCTTCGGCCAATACGCTAAAATATGTACATCCCTATGTGATATTCGCTATACAAGGCAGGTGTTCTGATTTTACTCCAACTACTACATGTCCTGCTGAACTCTTTACAGTATAGTATTTAAAACGACATTCTGTTAGAAATAAGGGTTCTGACCATTAAATTAGTATTTAAGCGGAGCAGAAGCTGATATATTATCTGACACTTGGCTTCTGTAGTGCCTGTCGCAGAGTAATGGCTCTCTTAAACTGTACATTAATCATCAACAACAAGTTCAGAAATGTCTGTTTCAGTCCAGAAACCTTTATTACCAAATAAATAGCTTTGATACTGTTGGAATGAGAAAGAAATGCGCTTAGCAAGAAATTCCTTCACATCTAAATGTACTTAACACCTCCTCTCCCATGAGTTTAGTTTATTGCTGTTGCCCACCGTTTACTTAAAAGGGGGAAAAAAGCATGGGGCAACTTATGAGGTAGATGTGCAGTGAAGTATTTTCCTGACAACGTACTGTCAAGCATATAATAGCTTTAGAAAAACAAAATGTTCCTTTTATTTAGAAAGTGATCAATATTTGTCAATGGAGTGTCAATGGATATTTTAATAATGATCACAGGCAAAAGCTGTACAACTGGAAGGCAAATCTGCCAAGTTACAATTCTTTCACTCAAATATGCATCCTGTGAAAACAGAGTAATTTACACAAGGAGAACAATTTTGTGTTCCAATATTCTGGTGGTGAGTGGTGTGCTGCTTCCAGAACAAAGATGAAAGTTATGTTGCCTTTTGGGTTCAGAAATTTTATATTGCCTTTCTGCAATGTGTTGGCTTCCTTTTATTGCATACAGTTTTTCTGTCATTACAGGCAGTAAGGTCTTCTCAGATCCACAGCCGCCCATCAACTGAAATTCCCTTCTCTACCAGAATCAGTACCTGTGCTTACACTCAGCTATCACCATATGAAGTTCGTGTTGCTTTTTGAATTTCTCTGTGTCTTGTGTCCTTGTTCAAGCTGTATTCTCTCTATCCAAGAAAGAGTTCCCAGGTAATCTTTCTGGTTCTTTGTGCTTGCTGTATTATTGACATTCTGAGTCTTCATTTGTACCCTCTATTGTACTGCATGATGCTTCAGCCATTTACTTCTGCCCTGTTTACCTGACCCAGCCCCTGACTAAGCCATCAAGTCCCAGCCTTGCATTGTCAGTGCTGGCAGCCTCTCCCATTCCCTTAACTCCAGACAATATAATGTTCTTTTTACCTTCCCAGATACAATGGGGAAAAAATCAAAATGTGTGAAGCCACATCCTTATGCTCTCATTTTTACCACGC
Source organism: Pitta sordida (assembly GCA_013390025.1). NCBI lineage: Eukaryota > Metazoa > Chordata > Aves > Passeriformes > Pittidae > Pitta > Pitta sordida. The sequence continues at coordinate 177,042 of WEKX01018105.1, read as the reverse complement.
TTATCCTAATAAAATTAAGCTGCTCTGCTCTTTGAGAAAAAAAATTATAATTTTCTGTATGATTTTGTAATGACTAATACAAAAGGGCAGTGTGATTTTCAGTATGTGCAGTGACAATATGTATTTCACACTAAACCAGGATGATCCAATCAACATAACCAGGCAATATAGTGGTGGCATACTAAGGATTTAATATTTAAGCTAATTCTAGCTCACTTGTTAGTGGGTGGTCAGTAAGCAGTCACTTTTTGGGTGCTCGTTAGCAAGATCTGTGGTGAGAATCCTTGTTAAAATAATCCTTTAAAAAAGTGGAAATGGGAAAACTGTTCTATATCAGATCTTTGAAAAATAGACAAACTTCAAAGAAACTGGCTGTGATTGGAAATCAGGGAAAAATTTTTCATGTATTTGCCTTTATTGCTTACATAAAAGCTTAATGTGTCCAGACTAGTTGTTTCAAAATCCTGGTATGACTATACTGCTGTTAATGAGCTATTAACAGCCTTTAATACAAACTATGGGAAAAGTTACTGTGAGATTGTGAATAAACTTTCAATAATGAAATCAAGTTGCTATTCCTTTTCTTTAATTTGTATTTTTACATAATTTACATCTTTTACATTTTATCATATTTGCTTAAACTGTAATACATTTTCCTGTTTCACTAATAAATACTACATCCTAATGCTTCAGTTGAAAGCAAAGAAGTTGTTTCCTGATTTCTCTCGGCAGTAACTGCTTTGATCTATACTGTCATTGATAGAGACATTGTATTTGGAATAATAGCTGAATTTCCCCAATAATTAATAGGATTACATATGATATAAAAAAATATTTCTTCCCATCACTTTTTAGTTTCCCATACTCTGGATGTTTCTTTGTATTTTTGTTTTGTGTTGTAAGATAGCAAGCACAGAAATGTCTGATTTGACCTCTCTACAGCAATTGTATTATTTTACATGCTCATGCATAAGACGCCTGATTTTAAACTTCTGAATTTCTCTTCATGGGTTATTTTCTCTGTTTATTATTGTTCACATTTGAACCCTATAGAATTTTTTAGTATCCTTTTGGAGAAAGGGTGATCTGTACATCCTATGGGATTTTGGGTTTTTTTTCTGGTAGGGTCAGAGCATTGATTTTTATATTCCTATTACACTGGCTTTCTTCTAATTATCTTCCATTGTTTAAGCTCCTGTTTTATTACTTCTGTTTTGATTGTGGTGGCGTGTGGAGCTGAGATTTTCACTAAACTGCTGAGGCGGGCCCTGCTTCCTTCCTGAGGCCAAAGCAACTGGTGTGCCTTCCCATTATGGCAAAACTGATCTAATGAGCACCTTCCATTAAACAGAGGCAATCCTGCCACCTCCATGCACTTGACACTGGCATGCTGTGATGGGACAAGGGGTATGTCTTCAAACTGAAAGAGACTACATTTAGATTAGGTATTAGGAAGAAATTCTTTGCTGTGAGGGCGCTGAGGCACTGGTTTCCCAGAGAAATTGTGGATGCCCCACCCCTAGAAGTGTTCAAGGGCATATTGGATGGGACTTTGAGCACCTGATCCAGTGAAAGATGTTCCTGCCCATGGCAGGGAAGGTTGGAACTAGATGGTCTTCAAGGTCCCTTCCAAACCAAACCATTCTTTGTTTCTGTGACTTAACTGCCCCGGTAACTCTGGCTTGGTTTTCCTCTTGTTTTGCTCCCTCAGCATGCTTACCAGTGATGGCTTTTGCTGTTGTTGCAAGGAGAATAGAGGGACACCTGACAAGGGAAGGAGGAGGTAGAAGAAAGGAAGCTGTCCCTTCTGCAGCTGTCTGCATCAGATCAGTTTAAGCAGCATGAAACTATGCAGAGTTGTAAAATAAGTGGAGGATGGATGAAAATGTATGTGTAAGCATGAAGTGAGAGAGTGAAACAAAGGGTTAAAGAAATGGTGTCTGCTGATAGTGAAGGACACCATTTCCATCACACCATTCCCAGAAGTACCTGTGTGCCCCAGCACTGACGACTTGTCAGAAGACCTTGCATCCTAACAGCAGGAGGATGGCAACAAGGTTGTAGTATGTTACTTAACACAGTTATTTTTAATGTTAGCAAAGTGGGAGAAGAGACTGCAGACATGTACGTATTTTGGACCTATATTCTAAAAAAGGAAAACCAGACAATAGGCAGCAATTTATGGAAGACGTAGTAAGCAAGATCTGGGGGTAAAAAACTGTTTTGTCACAACTGATGATCCCTGAAGGATATTCTAAAGGCTTTGCTCAAAAAACTAGGTTTTTATTGATGACAATAGTTGTTGTCATGACAAAAGTTGTTTTAATAAACAACTCCTGAAATGGGGTGAGGACTGAACAGGTGATAGCCTTTGTCTTCTGTTTTTCATCTAAGTTATCTTGGCCAGAGCATTTGTGCAGTGCTTGTGAGTGAACATATGAGAGTGAGCAAATTAAATCTACGTGAGAATACATGTTAGCAAGAGCATCAATTTATCTGGAGATTTTGTACATTACTGTTACCTTCCCCTTGCTACAGTTGTATCTTTAACTTGAAACTTCATAAAACAGAGTGTTTTCAGTTGGGTTTATTTTAGTACGTGACTATTATCTGTCATTATTTAAATTTGATTTAACATTTTTGAGACTCAGTGATTTTGGTTAAATAGTTTTTCATGATTTTGAGTACTTGAAATAGCTGCAGGTTTTACGCCATGGTACTCACCCCACTTTCAGGATGATTAACAACTGTGCCATAACATAGAACCAAAGATATTTTTTGGATACACTTTGTAGTTAACTATTTGCTAGTAAAGAAATTGATTATAATGAAATAAATCATTTAATCCAGTATTTTTTCCTGGTTAGATTTTGAAATTTTGATCAGGTTTTGATCTGTGATTTACTGTGTCCTCATTTTTTTGTTTGCTTGCTTCAAGATCTGTTTTTCTCCTAACTTCAGGCTTTGAAAGAACGTCTTTTCTGTTATCTGGATTAATAGATCCAGAGCAAGAACTAGATCATCATCAGTAGTTGTTCTGTTCTGTTTCTTTTTTACATGATGCCTAGTATGACTTGTGTTTATTGTTTATGTTAGGATTAGATTTCTAAATTAGATTTCTAAATAATCCTATTTGATTATTCATGGAACCTCTTGAGGCCCATTTTTTCTTCACAACATTTTCTTGTCCTTTTCCCAGCAATAAGCATGGTTTTGGAGACTCCAAGAATTCCTTAGCATGTAAAGAAATGTCAGTGGGTTTTGCTTCCTTATTTTGGACTTTAGGGACCTTCTTATGTTACTGGAATCTCCTTTTTAACAGGCTAGATGTCAAATTCAGTAGGCTTAACAGGGAGAAATGTACATTGTAGGGCATGAACTGTTCACATATATGAAGGGGCTCCTTATACAGTAATCTCTCAGTTTTCCGCTACTCAAATTTTGTGGCTTCAACTCTTCACGTTTCTTTTTCTTGCAGAGACATCTTGGTCTTCCCTCAATTGATTGTGGGTTTTTTTCGTGTCATATGAGCACAGTCCATGCCCCTGCAGCGCTGGGAGGGTGGGACTGGCCCCCTGGTGCGGGTGGTGCCTCTCGCTCACTTGGGGACTGCGCAGAGTTCCTTCCCTTATGAGTGTTGGAAAGGTTAAATTGTGGGGACGCTGTATAACTTGGTGTCAAGAGTTTATTACCACTGTTCGCCCCGGGGCCATGGAGTCCCAGTGCGTACCTGGGTCGCTGCTTATGCCTGGTGCAGCCCCAATCTGGCCCCATGCCACTGCTGCCACCCAGTGTAGCCCCAGCCCCATGCTTCCACTGCCACCCAGTGCAGCTCCAGCACAGCCCCATGCTGCCACTGCCACCTGGAGTAGCCCCAGCACAGCCCTGGGAAGGTGTGCCCGCCACACCAGCAGAGGAGTGTGGAAGCCTCCCCATGGCACGGCGACGACACTTCCCTCTGCTCCCCCATCCCTGCCTGCCATGCTGGGTAGGGACAGAGAAGACCCCCTTCGTTCTCCTGTCCCATCACACGGTGTGAAGAGGTGCCAGGAATGCCCCCCAGTGCTGAAGGGGGCGGGGCAATGGGTGTTGCTCATTTGCATATGAATGGACAGTTTCTTCACATATTTTAGCTGTCGTGGGACTCTTCCAGTCCTGGACCTGTGTGAAATTCAAGGGATTACTGTATTTCTTACTTTTGCTTTTACCAGTCCTACATTTTAGCATTCTCTCATCATTTGTTTCAGAAAATAGCTTATGACATCTGTCACACACGACAAGGGTTTCCATTGTTTATTTCCTCCACTCCAGCTTCCTCTGCCAAAAATTCTCTATGTGTCCTGTATCCACCTATATTTTCCTGTCACTCTTATTCTCCCTTCTCTTCTTTTGCTGTGTTGAATTGTCTTGAGGATTTGCCCATGAATCACACTGGAGCGAAAATATCCGGGGCCAATCATGAACACATTCCAGCTCTTTGTTATAGGACTGATGAATTTAGAAAATACCAAAGTTGAAGTTGATGCACGTATAGCTATGCATCGTTTACCAGGTGTGTGTGTGTAATTCTATAATTATATGACCAGGTGCTGTTTAATAAAATGCCGGTTTTGTGTATTGTAAAATCCCATTATTAGTTCCTATGATGCTAGGCACCACAGAGACATTGCCTGAAAAGGTTATCTGCAATTTAAAATGTTGGTAGTGTAAATAACATACACAGATGAGAAGGGAAATACCAGTAGTTAGGCGGAACATTCATACTTTAGGGACCCAACTCATGTACCTAAACTAGAATACTGATCTGCCTAGGCCATTTACATTGCTTGTACAGCGACTCCTTTCAGGGGACAGTTTGGAATGTTTCAAGAGTTCTTTCAACCAAATCACTCTCAACAGGACCCTCTCTCCATTTACCATATAGTAGGCTCTATCTCCTACATCTCGCTCTTGCTTACTTTAGACACTTGAAAATGGGTGATGTGTATATAACTGCTTATCACACATTTTCTTCATAGGGGCTGTAGGGGCATGTTAGAAAGCTGAATTTCAGAGATAGATTTGAAGAACAGCAATGCAGTATGTTTTCAAATACTGCTTCCATAAAGTGTAAGGTGTAAAACAGGAAAAGGCACAAGATGTTTGTGTGAAAATACAGCACATGAGTGAGAGAGGAGCTGGGAACTGGACTCCTGACACCGAATGGCAGGTGGGAGATAGGAAAGGAAGAGATACAAGAAGCATCTCTGAATTTTATTTTCTTACCAGTAAAAAGTGAGGAGGTTTGAAAGTGTTCTAGCCAAACACAAAAATAATAATCAAATGGGACAGTATTATCTAATGGTCTTTTAAGCTTTACATTTCATGAAAATTGGCCCAGCTGACATCATCAGCTGTTTTCCTGATGATGATTAAGGAGCAATAGGTGTGGTGGTGATAAGCAAGGATGAGCCTTGAAAGTGAAGACAATAGCTATTGCAGAAGTAGTAAGGGAGAGCTGTGGAGACTGATGTGTTCTCCAGGTGAACAACTAGGAAAATGGTCTTTGTAGCAGTTTTCTGAGAGAATGCAATATTAGTCTGTATTTCTCAAAAGCAGAGATAAAAGTGCTGCCGAATGTGATGTTGATGATTAACCTGATTCAATACTTCAGCTGTTTAGAAAAGTTAAGAAAAATACCATCATGGAAATGTTGCACTGAAAGTATCTGCAAATTATGAATATGAATCTTGGTATTTGGAGTATCTTTGGGATCTAAGGTGATACTGGAGTTATATTTCTGAACAATAGGAAGATGGTGGTGTAGCTATGCAGCTTTGAGTTTGTCACCAGCAATTAAGTCATTCATATGAAAACCATAAAGATTTGTCCTGAAATATGGTTGTATTATTTAGCATTTGAAGTTCTTCACTCCTACAATTGCTTCCCACATAATATTGCTTAGAATATTTCCCCACCTGCCACAAACGACTGGATGTTAATTGCTGAATTTGATTTGTAATGCCACAGTGGGGTGCCTACCATGAAAAGACTCGCTTTGCATTTGCTGGGAAAGCACTGATCTTTTCATTTATTTTATGGTAATAATGAACATTAGATACATTAATTTCTTTACAATTAAATTCTGAAGTTAAGTCTTTTGATAACTATCTTGCATAGTACTTTAGTAATAGTTAATTGATTCTGTTCCTTATCCTGATAACTGCGTGGTGATGTAGGAATTGTCTCCAGGAGGAGGAACCTTTCCATTTGCTTCAGGTTTTTATAGCCAGGTCCCATATCAGGTACTGTCATCTTTTGCTTCCCATTTCAGCGTGTCCCAGAACTGACAGGTTGAGAAGGGAGACTGGAAAAAGGACAGAGGACATAACATCTGCTCTTGACTAACTTTCCATGGGCATGTAGTCGTATGGGCATGGTAGCAAACAGGTGTGAATTAAAATTGTTTCTAGGTTTTTCTCACTTAAACTACAGATGATTCCACCACTGGAGGTGTGGAAATCTAAACTGTTAATGCATTTTTGTGAGAGCAAGAAGAAAGGTTGTCTTAGGTATCTAGTAATTAGGTGTACAGATTAAAATCTTAAGACATGTAGTATGCTCAGGGAAGAGAAATTAAGATATTGCCTTTCCTCAGAAATGTAACTCTGGAAAGGAATTTAATTTTAATAGTCTATCAATAGTTTCAGTTTATTCAGAGAAAGAGCAGTGATATCCAGGTAAGGCCGTAAATGACCTTTTTCTTGCTAAAAATTCATGAAATCATAAATACGGGAGCAAATGCACCCTGCTGCCACGCTTGGCTTCCCAACCATGGCGTGCTTACAGAGTGACAGCCAGGCTTGAATCTGTAACTCTTTTGAGATAAAATGACCAAAATCTGACACTATTAGTGGAGTGTTACAGGTGCTTTACCATGTACCAGTTTCAGACATGCATGTGGTATATAAGTATGTAAGTGGCAATTCAACATTGAAATCCTGAGAGAGCACCAACTCTAAAAAGACAAAGCCATTACCTTTCTTCAAAAATTTTGGAAATGTCATCTACTTTGCATATCTATGAGTTTCCTTATATATAAGTAGTCTAAGTAAAGTCAGTTTCTCATCTGGGCAAAACTGGTTCTTAATGTCCCTGTGCATAGAAAACTTTGTATATACAGTAATCCCTCTCTACTTCACGGCTCACCATTCACTGTTTCAATACTAGGTTGGCCTAGATGATCTTCAAGGTCTTTTCTAACCTTATCAATACTGTGATACTGTAATACATGACGGGGGTTTTTTCCACTTCTTTACCACATTTACGGCTACTTTGCGGATTTCACTTACCGCGTTGTCTTTCTGGAACTGACCCCCCCGTGATATTTGAGGCATTACTGTATTATTTTTACCAATCTGGAAATAATAGCAGTTTGAGTCCTTACCTCTCCATCAATTCTACAGGCAAATCAATGTCGCACTGAATTTCAGCTATTCATGTTTTCATGTATCTTGAGATAATTCTTACACTTACTCATGTTTTTTCTATAAAGGATCTTGTTGCATCTTAAGCCATCCTGTAGGAGATACAAAAGGAATCAGAGAGAGTTGGTTGTCTTGAACATTTTTTTGGGTTGAAAGTGTGTTTCTACTAATTTACCTGGTTACATGCTGGTTTCTGAAGACATAAAACTACTACAGTAATGGGAAAATGGTGTCATACTCCTGGACAACCTTGTTCTCTCTGTGGTCTGGCTATTTCAAAGAGGTTATACCAGTGAATGTGCAAGGTTGCAGTGACATTTGCAAGCACGGTGACTTGGCCATTTCACCCTCCTGAGCTGACAGCCACGGGAAGGTCATAGCTAGGGAGAAAGCATGGACTGCTTCCCAGGATGGACTCAAAGAGCTGATGTTGAAGTTTGGATGACACAGTACTCCACAGTGTAGCCTGTGATTCTGTGTGCTTGTTCCACCATAATCCTGGTACTCCTTGTAGTGACTTCAATGCTGCTGTCACGCATTCCTGTTGCATGAAAGTCTGTATTTCAGTGGGCAAACCTCATTATAGGGAAGGCGGTTTTTGGAGACAGTATATTTTCTCCTTGGTAATTGTATGATACTAGGTGCATACTACTATGGGTTTTTATTGGAACATTAGGGAGACACATTGCCAAGCTAGACCTTCTCACTACCTTCAGATAGGCAAAAAAGTGACACTTTTAATAGAAATATTATTACTTTCTGTCAGTTCTACAGTGTTTTAAAATATGGGGAGATTATCTCATGTTAGTTTTTGTCACCATGTTACTAAGAGGCTGAAAATATACATGTCTGGAAATGAATTGATGAAGACAAAATATATCACCTTTATTGATTTTACACTATTCTCTTTTATTAAAAATAATAAAACAAATTACATATAACTCTGAAAAAGCAGCAGCATGCAGGAGGTGAGCAAACACACTGCAGGTACTCATGTTTGCCTGAAGGGGAATACGCTGTGATCAATTTACGCAATATAAACCTCTTTTGTAAGCTATTACTCTAGCCTTTCCTGCAGCTGCAGCATTTTATGCTAAAAACATATTATCATGGTCTAGGCACTTAGATTATTTTTCTACGACTAGTTTGATGTCTCTTTAATTAGAGCTGTGCACTGTGTTACCTGATTTTATCCTCTTTCTCTTTACCTACTTAGGCCTTAATCCTGCCCCTGGGGCAAATGGACCTTGATAGCCATGGGGCCTGAGTTCGGTGGGACTCCTGGAAGACTGCAAGTCCCTACTCTGGAGATCTGATTGTAGGCTTGAACCTAAATTTCTATTTCCTTCCCCTGTCTGTTTGCTTCTAATTGATGAAAATTATCCAACAAAATGGTATTGTCTTTGAGTCTCGTGCACATCATTTTAGTAGCATTCAGACACTGTGTTTGGGTTGTTGTCGGACTTTGTTAAAATATTTTTGTTGTGTCATGTGCCAATGCCTCATGATTCCTTTGATTATTGTGTTATATTTTTACATTTAGTATCTTCCTATGTAAAATGGAGATCATCGCCTGTGTTGTCAGTCACTGTGGTGTTTCTCTTCACTCAGACTTTTAAGTCAGAGTAACTGTTGAAACTATTCAGGTCTTTTTTAAAGATTTGTGTAGATTTGTTTTTTCCTCGTTGGACACAAAGTACATCTATTTTATTTTATTTTACTATTACTGAGAACTTTCAATATGATGATACTCTGATGCAGACCAATAAAATAAGTAGGAAAATGCATTAACTTTTACTAGCTCTCCTGTTGCTTTTCTATTTCTGTTGTTGTGATTACTTGGCATACAACTGAGAGTGAGGATATTTTTATTCTTTTGTGAGCCACTGAGTATCTTTTGCTTACACTGAATGCTGTTCCCTGTCTATTCCATATGACCATGTTGCAGTTTCACTGAGTGCTAAAGTTATAGCCTGATAGAAACTAGAAAGGACTTTGAAATATCACATTAAAACAGTTTGAGTTTGAGATATGCTCCATCGCTATGCATGTTAGTATTTATTTTGTATATTTTTATAAAGCAAGTATGTAGCAATACTTATATGATAATTAACATGTTAAAAGATCCCAAACTTTTTCTGTGTACAGAGAATCAGAAAAACCTTTTTTGTTTTTGTAGGCTTATTACTAAGAGCTTCACAGTATGTGCTGAATTTCTGCATATTGCCAGAAGAGCAGAAAAGCACCACTGTCCTGTTTGACCTTGTTCAGTTAGTAGTAAAGTCAGTGATTTTAGTTGCATTCTCCTGCCTTTTAACCTTGTGCCTCTGCTCCATTTCTCCCTCAAGAGCCAAACCTTCTATTATCATCATCTGTTTTGCATTTGTATGTGAAAGGCTGAAGGTATTTCAGTTTGGACTCCCAGAAAAAGAGGAAGACAAGGTTGGTGGCCATGTGCCAAGGTGCTTGGTCTGACTTGCTCCTTGCTCACCGAAGCTGATGGCGAAGGCAGAACTGAGTGTTCCTGTGTGGCACTCAACTGCCTTAACCACATGCCCATTGCTCTCTTCCTGTAGTTGTCTGTCTTGTTCTCGGCATAACTCCTACAGCAAACACATATACCAACCTATAAATAATCTAATTTGATACACAACCCTGATTCATTTCCTGAGGTATGGGTCCTGCACACACAGAGTGGCCACAATCCTGTGGAAAAATTCATCAGAGTGCATGAGGTTGATTATTAAGGCTGTTAAGTATTTAAACTTTGCAATGAAATAGCATTCTTTTAACGTAGCTTACTGTAGAATCGCAGAGTCAGAGAATAAACTAGGTTGGAAAAGACCTTTGAGATGATCAAGTCTATTACCTAACACCAACCCATCAACTAAGCCATGGCATTAAGTTCCACATCCAATCTTTACTAAGTGCCATATCCAGTCTTTAAAAAATTTTATACATTGCCAGGGATTGTGACTCCACCACCATCCCAGTGGCCATCTGGGCCATAAAAACATCTATAGATGGGCATTGCTGTAGTCTGCTAATAATTTAAATGAAGAAACGAAAATCAGAGATGGGCTTTTCTCCTATGTTCTGTTGCAAAACAAGAGGAGATGCTCCCAGAGTCTCCGAGTTCTGTCCCAGATGAATTTCCTTGATCTCACAAATAGATAGCCAAAACTTTAATAATAGAAGATACTGCTTTCAGCTTGCTCCTTTAGTCTTCTTCCCAGGCAAACCATAGCAGCCTGCTGTGTTTGTAAGCTACCAAGGATGGTGTGTAGGCTCCAATGCCAGAGCAGTCATGATGGGAATCACAAGCACATCTCCATCTTATGTTAGACTTCACTAAGATGGTAGACTTTTTTCAAAGAAATTTTGACAAACCATGGGCTAGGTTTCAGTTTTTTGTTAATATCTACCTTATCTATCGATGGCACTTGAGATTTCTTCACCGGGCTAGTGATTTGCTATGAGGAAAACAAAACAATCTCATACTTGCTTTTGGATGTTCTTCCCTGCACAATGCAGTCTTTTCCCACAAGTAATGCCGTGAATTCAGATGTCCTATACATGGAAAAGATGGGGATAGTGTAAGGGAAAATTTGGTCAACCCATTCCCTGAAATTCGTAAAAATCAAAATGCTTGTTCCACTGTCATTTTGTTGCAAATAAAAAATTAAACCTCTGCTTCTAACACAGTTCATGGTGGTTTTTTTTAATAAGTATCAGTTGTCATCATCTCACAGCTGTAGAGAAATTGTGGGAGCAGGACAAAACAGGCGTGATAGAGCAGAATCACCTTAAGCCAGTATCTCAACTCAACACTTTGTATCGTGAAACCATGGCCTGAAACTGCTGTCTGTCATATCAGATAATAATATCATTGATTTATTATGTTACTTTATCTTACTTGGTTTTTTTTAACCTTTTGGCAGCAATTGTTTTGCTTTTATGTTTTATCTTTTGCTTTCGTTTTTTTTTTCCCCTCTTGGGTTTGCGCTTGTGTTTGGGGGGGTCTTTGGAGGGGGA